>CAUYON010073232.1:0-14455 GCA_963573935.1 Arctocebus calabarensis | reverse complement strand
GGAGAGAAACGGAGAGAGCTTCTCTCTCCCCACTAGAATTTTCTCCCTCTAACAGATGCCTTAATGTTTCCTGTATTCTTTTCTTTCTTTTCTGTGAATAAATTCTGTCTTACAAAAATTAAAAAAAAAAAAAAAAAAAAGAGGAGAGCCTTCAAGTAATGAATGAAGCTTTGACTGAAGAAGATGAAGTAAAGGCTGAATTGATCTGGAACCAGCAATGGCCAAGTAAACAGCCTTGAATGAACACTTGCCAAGGGATGAGGCTATTTCTTTCTTTGTTTTCCTTTTCTTTTTTTTTTTTTTGCAGTTTTTGGCTGGTGCTGGGTTTGAACCCGCCACCTCTGGCATGTAGGGCTGGCGCCCTACTCCTTTGAGCCACAGGCGCTGCCCTGGATGAGGCTGTTTCTTACCTACCTCCCAGCTTCTGGAGTCTAGCTTGGAAGCACATTGTTAAACTTGCCCAATTACCTGTTAACATTTAACAGAAGGTTGTTCTCTGGATTTTTACATGGTTGTTAGCCTCAAGGTGGTAGAGTTGGATTTGTGGAACAGCAAAGATTAATGGATGAGAAACTGAACACATTGTTTCTTGAATACCCTGACTCCTTCCCTGTCTTTCTCCCTCCTTTGTTTTTTTCTCTTCTCCCTTTTCTCTATATTTTTCTCCCTCCTTTCACCTTCTTCCTTATATACAAATTTGTCTTTCCCTTCTGTTTTTCTCCTCATCTCCTTTTTCTTCCTTTCTCTCATGTGTGTCTGTACATGTGCATGTTCATACTCACACTTTTGAAGGCAAATAAATTGGGGTTCAGGGCCTGAAGGCTGGATTCCTGGGTGAGAACTTCAGTGCCTTTCACTTTGAAAGAAAGATGGAGAAAATCTTTACAAAGATCCAACTGTTTAATCAGTTGTAGGAAAGTTTGTGACTCTTAAAAGAGGGGCTTCTTCATTACTTAATGGTATTTAGAAGCTTAGGAAGCTTTAAGAAGTCTCAATCTCAAGTCTAAGGATTAAGAGATTGGCCAGAACGTCATAACAAGATAACTATTAAGCTTGGTCTGAGAGTGTAGAGAAACTTGTTAAATGGGTTCTGTGGAATTTTTCTAGATTCCTACATGGCCCTATCAGCTGAGCTCAGAGTACTTAGGGTTTGAGCCAATTATTCTCCTTCTAAGCACCTTCCTGGTTGATCTAACCTGTTTACATTGATGTGTTCTTTGTGAGATTTACAGACAGCAGGCACACTATGTCTTGTTTTTTTTGATGAAAAGCCTTTCCTAATCATTGCAAGCCTATGAGCTAGAGCAGCTCTTGCTTTGCTGAGGAGATGCCCACCATACATGCATCACTCCTTCTTTGCTTCCCTGACTGCATCATCGCCCTTCACTTCTTTAACTTTCCTTTGCAGTTGACTGAAACCTCCTCCCGTTACGCCAGGAAGATCTCCGGCACCACTGCCCTCCAGGAGGCCCTGAAGGAGAAGCAGCAGCACATTGAGCAGCTGCTGGCTGAACGGGATCTAGAGAGGGCGGAGGTGGCCAAGGCCACGAGCCACGTGGGGGAGATAGAGCAGGAACTAGCTCTGGCCCGGGACGGACATGACCAGGTGAAGTCTGGTGCTGACCTTGTTGTGGACATGGTGATGGTTTCTAAATTGAGTGAGGAGGCCTAGGGGCATGCCCAGTGCTGGGTGCCAGGCAGCTAGTCTTGAGAATACTTCTGAGCTTGTTTGAAAGCTGTGACCTGGGGTATCTGTTTCCATCATCATAGAGATAAAGTTTTGTTCTTCTTGATTCTACCTTAGTCTTCACTCTTTACGTCCAGGTCATTTGGCCTGTGTTAGACCAGCTTGTTGACTAGGACCTTACCAGTGATTACAGCTCCTGTTTGAGATTATTATTCTTTGTATGTGTTTCAGCTTCAAAAAAGATGAGAGTTGTTTTAACACTGCCCTCTGTTGCTTTAATGGTGTGATTTTTCATCATCTAGCTTCCAGGAAAGCTGCCGAGAGTAACCCGTTAAGATAGATAGTATTTTAATGTGACAAGGTTTTAGAGCAATGCCCCCCCACCATAGTAACACCTACTTGTAGCTCTTTGGAGGTATCCCTGGGCCTGTATCCAGGTCAGAAAGAGACCACTCATGGACTTCCTTGCCTTCCCCAGCATGTCCTGGAATTGGAGGCCAAGATGGACCAGCTGCGAACAATGGTGGAAGCTGCTGACAGGGAGAAGGTGGAGCTTCTCAATCAACTGGAAGAGGAGAGAAGGTGACCCTAGACTTTCCTGGTGCAGTTGATGGTCTTAGGGAAAAAGTTTCTGTTAACATTATTGTTATCAACCCTTAGAACCAAAAGAATGACTATGTGTTCAGTAGAAATTGAACTCTTCATACTGTGTGAGAGAGGTTGCTTTAATTTGACTTTTTTCAGCAAACTTGGGATTATTAAATGTGGCCTGATTGATTTAATAGAACATGCCAAACATCCTCTTGAGGATTGCTTTAGTGAGTATTGTAGAGGTAATCTCAACCTTGTTTTCACATGGAACCATTCCTAGGAGAGGATATTCTAGGACTGAGTTACCTAGTATTTATGAAATTGTGTCTTGTCTGGTGGGTGATAGGAGGCGCCTGTTCTTGGGTGGCGCCTGGGGCTCAGTGAGTAGAGCACCGGCCCCATTTACCGAGGACAGTGGGTTCAAACCTAGCTCCGGCTGAACTGCAATAAAAAAAATTGCTGCACGTTGTGGCGGGCGCCTGTAGTCCCAGCTACTTGGGAGGCTGAGGCAGGAGAATTGCGTAAGCCCAGGAGTTGGAGGCTGCTGTGAGCTATGTGACGCCACGGCACTCTACCAAGGGTGATAAAGTGGGACTCTGTCCTTATAAGAAAGAAAAAAAAAAGAAGGCCCCTGTCCTCAAGAAACTTAGTACAAAATTCTCAATGTAAAACAATTACAGAATTATCAGTATGAGATCAAATGCTAAATGATGTAAGAGAAGTCAGGTTTAGTTCTTACAAAAGGAAGTTTCTCAAGGCTGTGACTAAACAAAATCTCTGAAAAAAGCATCTGCGTGGAAACTATTCAGATATCCCTAGGTTATTTGAAGTTTGTCTTCTATTAGCTGTAATGCCATCTTCTGTCATTTCTGATAACAGCAACTGAATCCAGTAATAATCTAGTATTACAGTGTGCTCAAGACAGTCACAAGCAATGGTGTAGTAAGCCCACACAGTGAGGGCACAATACTGTTTCGAGACAGAGTCTCACTCTGTTGCCGTGGGTAGAGTGCAGCGGCATCATTGCTCACAGCAACCTCTAACTCTTGGGCTTGGGTGATCTTTTTGCTTCAGCCTCCTGAATAGCTGGGATTACAGGTTTTTGCTTCAGTGCCTGCCTGGTTTTTCTTTTCTTTTCTTTTTTTTTTTTAAGTAGAAATGGCATCTCGCTCTTGCTTAGGCTGGTGACCTTCTGAGCTCAGGTGATCCATTGCCCTTGGCCTCCCAGGGTGCTAGGATTATAGGAGTGAACCACCATGCCCAGCCTACAATGCTGTTTCTTACCAAGGACATTACTGTCTCAATAGAGAGAAAAACAGTATACATGGGAAATTCTTACATTTAAAAAATGGCTGTAGGTAAACAAGAGGCTGTGATAAACCTTTGTAGACCCTTCTGAATGCTATGGAATCCATTCCATTTGTTCCTGTTCTTAAATTGGTTCTTTGTAGATGGTCAAGCAGTAGAAATGTCAATCAGCTCTCCCTTCAACCTTGGATGATATTTCTTATTTAACTGAGTAGGATTTTTTATTCTGAATTGTTCTAGAAATGCTGGTCAGTTTGAAGGGTTTTGTTTTACATCTAAGTTATATACTTTGTCCATCTTTTCTTCCTTTTTTTAAAGATTCACAATGTGGTTGGTACCTGGATCTTATAAATCCTCAGAATATCATTATATTTCATTGGCTTTGTGATGGCTTTGATAGACACCTACCCCCAATATCAGAATTTAAAATGTGAGATAAATGTGCATTTTGGAATCAAAGAAATAGGATCTTTGGTTGCTTCTCCCCCAAATTTTTCATAGCCCTGTGCTCCCAGTCTTGGAGCAGGTGCTGGTATTGTTCCAAAGCCTTTAAGATTGGAGTTCTCTGCATAAGAAGCCTGCTAACTTCACCCTAAAATATCTGATGTGAGGTGATATAAAAAGAGATTTTTTTTCTTGTATTCTTTTTTTTGAGACATAGTCTCACTCTGTCACCTTGGGTAGAGTGCCGTGGCGTCACTCTCACAGCAGCCTCAAACTCTTAGGTTTAAGCATTCTTCTTGCCTCAGCCTCCCAAGTAGCTGGGATTACAGGCATCCACCACAACATCTGGCTAGTTTTTAGAGATGAAGTCTTGCTCTTGCTCAGAGGTCTCAAAGTGGTGAGCTCAGGTGATCTGCCCCCTTCGGCCTCTCAAGTGCTGGTTTTTCAGGCATGCGCCACCACACCTGGCTTTTTTTTTTTTTTTTTTTTTTTGTAGAGACAGAATTTCACTTTATCACCTATGGTAGAGTGTTGTGCATTACACAGCTCACAGCAACCTCCAACTCCTGGGCATAGGCAATTCCCTTGCCTCAGCCTCCCAAGTAGCTGGGACCACAGGTGCCTGCCACAATGCCCAGCTATTTTTTTTTGTTGCAATTTGGCCAGGGCCAGGTTTGAACCTGCCACCCTTGTTATATGGGGCCGGAGCCCTGCCCACTGAGCCACAGGCACCGTCCCCTCCCCCGCCCTTTTTTTTGAGCTGTGATAACTCACCTCAACCTCCAGCTCTTGGGCTTAAGCAATCCTCTTGCCTCAGTTTTTCTATTTTTAGAAGAGACCGGATCTCACTTTTGCTCAGGTTGGTCTTGAACACCTTAGCTCAGGCAGTCGTCCACCTACCTCAGCCTCCCAGAGTGCAAGAATTAACGCTGACTGTTAATTTACTTTCTTAAGTGCTTTGTTTTGGTTTTATTCCACAGGAAAGTTGAGGACCTTCAGTTCCGGGTTGAAGAAGAATCTATTACCAAAGGCGATCTTGAGGTAAAACCCCCCTCTAGCTCTCTAAAGCTTTTATGGGTACCACTATTCAGAAATGTGGGTGAAATAAGGTGCCACCTGACATGCGTGGCCAGAAAATTCAGGTGAGGGAATGGCAGGAACCCCAGCCTCTCTGGCCAAGGTGGGTTTTCGGTGTGGCTTTACAGTGATGATGCCCTTGAGTCTGTGACTATAGCGTTCTGCTTCCTGTGGCCCAGTCAAAAATCTCACCACTCTTTTCTTATGCTTCAAAATTTAAAACCATGAATTGGATTTAATCAGGTCATAAATCTGGCAGTGTGTCCTTAATTTAAAGCAGTCCTAAGTGAAACTAGGTATGTTCCTCCAATTTTATATTTTAAAAAGCACTTTTTTATTTTATCATAATAGTCCATAACAAAACTGTTCACTTTGCCTTTCAGTTGAGCAAGATAGGTTCTTTTATAATCTTATAAAAGAAATTTCTCATAGTTAGTTTTTAAAAAAAATTACCAAAGCAAAAAACAAGAACAATTTATATTCGGCTTCTTTTTCTTCCATGCCATATTTAGAATTCGTAGATTGTCTTTAAGTGTCAAGTTTCTCATCTCTTCTTAACAATTACTCATATTAATGTTTTAATTAGGCCCAATTGAATGTTTTCTTGGTTTCATGCCATTGCTAAATATATGACAATTGTAAATTAATAATTTTAAACTTTTCAGATATTTGGGTTTTTATAATATTTTAATAAAAATTGCACTTGTCAGTGCATTTGCCCAAACATACATTTTTTTTTACTACCTTTACAATTTTAGAGTCTGTTGGCTGCCCAAATTGTATTTAAATTTCAGGGGCCCTTCCAAATAGGAACTCTGATTTCTTTGGAAATGAATACATCTTTACAGTCTTTATAAAAAGAGTAAAGGGAATGTTTTTTGATTTCTAGTTTGTAGGATCTAGAATTTAATAGTTCATTAACAATCTAATAGATACCTTCTTCACTCATTTCATATACAGTCACATTCCTTTAGTTGACTTTTGTGTTCTCATCCATTTAAAAACACCCAGAGTTTCATTAGAAATTTCATATCATCATCTAATTCATATGAAATATAGCCTATAGCCTGTGTGTTTAGGGAGGGTCAATTTAAAATATTTGTATCAGCACTAGGCTGGTACAGTCTACCTGATAAACTTACTTGAAATAAAGGTATCTTGAAACCCTAACACATATTGAAACCTTAGTTGAGTCTCTTTTCTGTTGTTTTTAATTTTTTTATTTTTTTACTGATAGCAAAAGAGCCAGATTTCTGAAGATCCTGAGAATGTAAGAGGGCACTTAACTGTGTGGATATTTCTTTTGTTAACACAGATTGATTGCAGATTAAAATACTAAAATAGTAATTGATATACTCAATTACTAATGGCATAATCTGACCTTGGGACATGGACCTTAATATTTCTGTGCATGTGGCTTCCAAAGCAATTACATTCATATCTTGAAGAACTTGTATGTAATGACTAAGCTATGTAAATTCATTTATTTAATGACTAGGCCAATGCGTGCTTTATAAAGAATTTTACCAAAAAAGAAAAAAAAGATTCTTTTGTCTGGAGGCCTGGCCTTCTTCACCTAATTCATAATGTCTTCTAATTTTATTTTTACTCCAAAAGAGTTGATAAAACATACTAGCATAAAGCATGCTGGATGCAGAGTTGTAGGAATTCTGGGGAAGTTTCTCTGTCTAATACTACTTTTGACGAGAGAAAAGGCAATTGTGAGACTCCCGGTTCTGACTGGTGGCCTTTTCAGTGCACGCCCACTGCTGGTCAGTGCCCCCCAGTGCAGCTGACAAGACGTTCAAACTTCCTTTGCTGCTGCTGTGCAGCGTTTTCCCTAGTTTGTGAAAATAGAGGCAAACATTCCTCAATGAAGACACTATGTGTTTTAGATTTATTGTTACTGAAGTGAGATTTTTCTAGTAGCACCAAAATTTAGGCATGTGTTTTGTTTATCTTCTTCCTTATGATTAAGATAAACACCCACTACAAATCTTACCGAAGTGGCCTCCAGTGCACTGCTGCTTGGTGTACTCTGCCAACTGTGATGCGAGTTGAAAAGAGCCTAAGAATTTTTTGCTTTGTTTACTACCGTAAGAGAATGAAATTAAAACAAAAAACTATTTTTCTTCTTACCACGTCCTGGCAGCTGAAATAGACAACTCAAGACTGAACTTTTTAAAAGGTCTTCATTCTGAAGGGTTCCTTTTTGTGAAGCTACTTCAGTGATCTGGGTCTCTTTCTTTCCTTCCAAAACAGGCTCCCGCTGCACCCGGTGTCAGTCTGCATGGGATCTCCCTCCTGCCTCTCTTGTGCGCTTCTTGCAAAGCCTTTGCTTTCCTTCTCAGTCCCCTATCCTAGGACTTTCCTCTTGGACTACTCTGTGTCTTATTCTATGAAAGAAAATAATTTTAAAAGGAAGGTTTCCTGGCTCGGCACCTGTGGCTTAAGCAGCTAAGGTGTCAGCGGACAATCACTGGAGCCCAGGAGTTGGAGGTTGCTGTGAGCTGTGATGCCACAAGCACTCTACCCAGGGCAACAGCTTGAGGCTCTGTCTCAAAAAAAAAAAGGAAGATTTCCTGTTTAGTGTTACATTTTTACTATGTGCAGTGGTTTGGAAATGGATTACCAGTTCCTTGCTGCTAATTGATCAAATGCCACTCTAGAGCCCCAAATAACTTGTGTATATACCCATCAGTCAGGAGGCAATAGCTATGCTCATCTGGAAGATCTCTGAATGGAGAAAAAAAAAATCACATTAAATGTATATTTGCTTTTTATCTGGAAGTAGAGACTTTTTACCAAGAGAACACTTAACACAGTATCAAGAGAAGAAAGATTCTGTTGCCTTTTTGCTTTTCCTAGGACTGTGGTTTGGGATTTCAGTTCTTGAGGCTGTGACCCCAATTATGTAGATATGAATTAGATTCTTCTTTTGTAAAAGCAGGTAAAATTGAACAACTTTTATCTAAGGTACATATGGACCAAAGGGACTTTCCAGACAATTAGGTTTTGAATTTTATCTCATTATTTTCAGTGTAAAGAGCTGAAACAAGTGAAGAATTTAAAAATTTTTTCACTTACCTTTTATTTTATTTTTATTTTTTTGAGACACAGCCTCAAGCTGTTGCCCTGGATAGAGTGCTGTGGCATCACAGCTCACAGCAACCTCCAATTCCTGGGCTCAAGCGAGTCTCCTGCCTCTGCCTCCCAAGTACCTGAGACTACAGGTGCCCGCCACAACGCCTGGCCATTTTTCGGTCGCAGCCATCATTGTTGTTTGGTGGGCCTGGGCTGGATTCGAACCCCGCCAGCTCAGGTGTATGAGGCTGGCGTCTTAACCCGTTGAGCCACAGGCACCGAGCCCTTTTATTTATTTATTAATTATTATTATTATCATTATTTTTTTGAGACAGAGCCTCAAGTTGTCACCCTGGATAGAGTGCTGTGGAAGCACAGCTCACAGCAACCTCCAATTCCTGGGCTCAAGCGAGTCTCCTGCCTCTGCCTTCCAAGTAGCTGGGACCACAGGCTCCTGCCACAACGCCCGGCCATTTTTTAGTTGCAGCCATCATTGTTGTTTGGCGGGCCCGGGCTGGATTCGAACCCGCCAGCTCAGGTTTACGTGGCTGACGCCTTAGCCCATTGAGCCACAGGTGCCGAGCCTTCATTTACCTTTTAAATGGCATTTATGGTTCATAAGCAAAGTGACCTCTAGAATGCATTGAAGTCCCTTGAGTACCACTGGAATGAGTGAAGGTGTGTATAACTTTTATTTTTACATTCCACCTTCTACTGAAGCTCTGCACTGCTTTGTTTAGCTGCTGTTCATTTTTTCATTGCCATATTGTCCAGACTGATAGGTCAGTTAGAAACACAAAATATTTAAATTAATACAAGTAACTAGCTGCTGAGAGCCATTCCTTCAATAGGTTTTGTCATTCTGATAACTGATAACTTTTTTGGGTAGGAGGGGTTGGGTGGGATGAAAGGTACATTTGGATATCTAGATTATTTCAGAGTGATTAGGATTCTGCAGCACTTATACCTCTCAGAAAGAGATCGCCCTCTGGGTTCCCCAGTTAGGTTAAAACTAAGGATGTGGTGATGAGTATCTGTGAGATCTTGAAGGCTCTGACTGCATTAGGATCCCACCAGTTCTTTGCATGAATTCACAGTCATGTCTTGGTGTTGTGTCACCATTTCTTAGCTTTTTTCCCTCTGAGGGATAAAAATAAATAAGCCCTTCACCAGTTTGAGCTAAACTTTTCTTCTGCCTGAGCCCCTTAATTGATCTGCTTCAGAGATAGGAGCTGTGGAAGATAATTTTTACTGAGTTTTCTCTTTGTAATTGATTCCTTCCTCCTTCCCTAAGACAAATAACCTTTGGTAAATCCACTTTTGGAAGGAAATTGAGCTTCCCACAGCTCCAGACTTGTCTGACATGATCATGTTGCTAAAAATCTCACAAATACCCTTCTCACCCATTTCAACAGAGGCCACTGGTGTGACTTCCTTAGCTCTAGTTTCTGGGCCCCCCTTTATTAGGGTTATTACCTGACCCTTTTTCATAAAATTTTATGCTACAACATAAGGATCTGCTCTAAGGACTTATAGAACACTGTAAGATTTTTTTATTCCATGTTTAGGTGAGAGTAATGATCATTTTGAGCGTTAATTTACTTTTTGAAGCCATTGAGTCAGTTACATACACATTAATGTCACGGCGCCATCGTGGGGAGGAGGGATATTAACTATTCTAATTTGTGCTGATAAACTTCACTTATAACTTATATTTGGCTGCATGCATCAGATACTTTCATCTTGCTCATGTGTTTTCCATTTTTTCTTTCTAAAGAGACCAGCTCATGTGCCCTGTTCACCACCACCGTTTTGTCCATAGTGCTCATCCGCACCCCCAACCCCCTCATCTCATTCCATCCTCTTCCCATCTCCATTACCCCTTTTGTTCATCCTTTGGCGGAAGGTACTGGTGGCTCAGCCTGCATGCTGCTCTCTTTCCTCTTGTGCTGGCATGTCATGGTGGCACTGTTGTGTTCTCTTCCTCTTCCTTTTTACTAACAGACGCAGACCAAACTGGAGCATGCCCGCATTAAGGAGCTTGAACAGAGCCTGCTCTTTGAAAAGACCAAAGCTGACAAACTCCAGAGGGAGTTAGAAGACACTAGGGTAATGGTTTTCACTATTTAATGAAGCAGACCCATGCGTGTGAGTGGTGGACACTTCGGGTGATGACATACCTCATAGCTGGCCTGAGCCTTGACCCAGTGGTTCAACTGAGTTTGGTCTTGGTACTATTCAGATGTCCTTAAGCTTTTCTGGTGGGTAGGCACAGATGTTTAATATCAATTTTTTTGTCAAAAGTAAAGACTCACTTCTTTGGTTAACTCAACCAAAATCTAAATCAGAAACTTTACAACTCTATAAACTAATGGATGTAACAGTATTTGAAATTCTTTCTGTTAAAACCTTGAAATACATTTCTCCAGTGTGCCACAAGCAGTCAATTGTCCTCTTGTTCTCATATTCATAGTTACTGGATTTCTAAATATTCTTTTTTATTGTTATTTGACTTTAGCTCTCTTTTCCTGCCTCTTCCCTGTCCTAATGGGGCAAGGAAATAGAAACATTGGCTCTTTCTAATGAGAATTAAGGACTTTTTACTCCAGTTATCTTTTTTTCTTGATAGCTGATCTCTTTGTACCTCCCTCCTTTCTATTACCCAGGAAATTAAAATCTAATAGTCAGAAAGGAGAAATGTGTGTTGGGAACAGAATAGCTTCTTACTGTCTCTAGTTTACTGTTTTTGGCCCTTGCAGTCAATAATACATTAGTCATGTTTTAGTTTGTTTATATATTAAAGCACCTATAGTGCTTACTTTCTATTCTAAGTCCTTTACAAGTATTATTCAGTCTCAACACAACCATAAGAGATAAGAGTATAATTTTTCCCATGTTACAGATAGGAGCACTAAGGCACAGAAAGGTTAAATAATTTGTCTAAAGTCACACAGCTAATAGTGATAGTGGAGCCAAGATTTGCATCTGGGCCATTTGGTTAGAGCCTTTGGTCATAACCACCACAGAATGGAATATTTTATGGAAGTAATTGTATGCTAAAGGATTTAAAAAGTAACCAGAGTCATATACAAATAAAAACAAGTGACTCAAAGGAGTAGGGCGCCAGTCCCCATATGCCGGAGGTGGTGGGTTCAATCCAGCCCTGGCCAAAAAAAAAACTGCAAAAAAAAATAAATAATAAATAAAATAAAATAAAAGGGAACACTACCTAAAAAAAAAAAGTAAATAAGAACAAGTATTGGCTCAGTAGGCTAAGGCACCAGCCACGTACACCTGAGCTGGTGGGTTCGAATCCAGCCCCGGCCTGCCAAACAACAATGACGACTGCAACCAAAAAATGGCCAAGCGTTGTGGCGGGTGCCTGTAGTCCCAGCTACTTGGGAGGTGGAGGCAAGAGACTTACTTGAGCCCAGGAATTGGAGGTTGCTGTGAGCCTTGATGCCACATAACTCTATCCAGGGTGACAGCTTGAGGCTCTGTCTCAAAAAATAAATAAAAACAAGTATTGATGGGTATCTTTCAATCATGAATTTGTCAGTAGTTAAATTGCCTTGATTCTTTAAAATTTCTAAAATTACTCTGTCTTTGATCAAATTTGGTTTGATTTTTTAAAACAGTGTTTGTAGAAATTTTTCTTGGTAAGAAATCATTGTCTAGATCTAAAAATCAAGACAATTGAGTAATTTTCCTTCTCTAAATCATAAGTTTTTATTTTTTAAGACAAAAGAAAATATTCTCGGCCTTAAAACTAAAGATTTTTCCTGTGCATTTGGTAAGAAAAAAAAATGAAGTGGGTCAGGAATGGTGGCTCATACCTGTAATCCTAGCACTCTGGGAGGCCGAGGCGGTTGGATTGCTTGAGTTCAGGAGTTCCAGACCAGCCTGAGCTAGAGCAAGATTCTCATCTCTACTAAAAATAGAAAAATTAACCAGGCATAGTGGTGTACTCCTGTAGTCCCAGCTACCTGGGAGACTGAGGCAAGAGGACTGTTCAAGCCCAAGAGTTTGAGGTTGCATTGAGCTACAATGACACCATGGCACTTTACCCATAGCAACAGAATGAGACTATCTTAAAAAATAGGCTCATTGCCTGTAGCTCGAGTGGCTAAGGCGTCAGCCACATACACCAGAGCTGGCAGATTCGAAACCAGCCTGGGCCTGCCAAACAACAATGACAACTACAACCAAAAAATAGCCGGGCATTGTGGGCACCTGTAGTCCCAGCTACTTGGGAGACTGAGGCAAGAGAATTGCTTAAGACCAGGAGTTGGAGGTTGCTGTGAGCTGTGATGTCCCGGCACTCTGCCCAGGTCATCAGCTTGAGGCTCTGTCTCAAATAATAACAATAATAATAATTATTATTTTTTAATTTCTTTCAAAAATAATAATGATAACAGTGAAGTGGTAATTTGGTGCTGTTTCTTCTTTACTTGAGAGCCAAAGAATTGACCTGGGAAATAGACTAATGAGATTGAGTTCCTTTGGTATGACTGGGTATTGAAGTAAGGATGTATTTTTTTACTTTTAAGCTCCTCTCCCCTATCTTAGTTTTGTCAGCAAACAACATTGATGCTTTCTTTTTGTTCTGCATGTGAAAGCATCTATTTATAGCAGTGTTTTTCAATCTTTTTTATTTCATAGAGCACTTGAACCCATGGTAAAACTTTCGTGGCACTCTTAAATTATGTTGATCAAAAAAAGTAAAAAAAAAAGAATGTACTGGCTCGGCGCCCACCTGTAGCTCAGTGAGTAGGGCACCAGCCACATACACTGAGGCTGGCAGGTTCAAGCCTAGCCCAGGCCCGCTAAAAAACAGTGACAACTGCAACAAAAAAATAGCCGGGTGTTGTGGTGGGCACTTGTAGTCCCAGCTACTTGGAAGGCTGGGGCAGGAGAATCATTTAAGCCCAAGAGTTTGAGGTTGCTGTGAGCTATGACATCACAGCATTCTACCAAG
The DNA here is from genome assembly GCA_963573935.1 of Arctocebus calabarensis. NCBI lineage: Eukaryota > Metazoa > Chordata > Mammalia > Primates > Lorisidae > Arctocebus > Arctocebus calabarensis. The sequence continues at coordinate 1,286 of CAUYON010073232.1, read as the reverse complement.
GGAAACATAGTGAGACTCCGGCTCAAAAAAAAAAAAAAAATAATGTACTTACTTTCTCAATTCGAATTTCTTTCAAAACTAATTTAATTAATGATCTTCAAAACTTTCTGTGGTACTCCTAAAATCCTCTTACTGAAAAATAACTGATTGACTGCATGGTTTATCCAGATATTTCAGATGAAAGTTTAGGAAGTAGAACCTCTGTAAGTTGACCACCCAAGGGACTATAACAAACTGGTCAACATATGGAGGTGGTCAACGTAAGGAACTAGGTGTTAGCATGTGGCACATGCCCAGTCTATGAAATTTAGGTCAACTCAAGGAGGTGCTCAGTGCAGGGAGGTGGTCAGCTATGTAGGTTCTACTGCATTTCTCTATCAAAATGTGTCTTCTATTGATCCTCAGTCATGGATTGCCAAGTGTGAAAATAACCAATGACCCATGTTCGTTTCATATCATCTACATTACTTTTTAGTAAGCACTTTAGAATTCCATTAGTCAATAAGGTCATTTTATAAACAAGTATGCTTGGTGCCAAAGAGATACTAGCAGAATACAAAATGATTCCTGACTTAATTTATTCTCTCAAACTAGTGGGAGAGGCAGACACATAGGTAGGTACTCTCCACTGAGGGCAGACTTTGGGAAATAAAAAATAGAAGTGCTTAGCACTCTGGGAGGCCGAGGCGGGTGGATTGCCTGAGCTCATGGGTTCGAGACCAGCCCAAGCAAGAACGAAACCCTGTCTCTAAAAAAATAGTGAGGCACTGTGCCAGGCGCCTGTAGTCCTAGCTACTCTGGAGGCTGAGGCAAGAGAATTGCTTGAGTCCAAGAGTTTGATGTTGCTGTGAGCTATAATGCCACAGCACTCTATCGAGGGCAACAAAGTGATACTTATCTCAGAAAAACCAAAAAAAAATAGAAGTGCTAGACTTTATGTGAAAATACCATATAAAGTACAATCATATTATTATTTTTATTTTATTACTTTTTACTTAGCTGTTTGTTGTCACTAAGAATTATTGCTCTGGCTTGGCGCCTATGGCTCAACAGGCTAAGGCGCCAGCCACGTACACCTGAGCTGGCGGGTTCGAATCCAACCCGGGTCCACCAAACAACGATGGCTGCACCCCAAAAATGGCCCGGCGTTGTGGCGGGTGCCTGTAGTCCCAGCTACTTGGGAGGCAGAGGCAGGAGACTCGCTTGAGCCCAGGAATTGGAGGTTGCTGTGAGCTGTGATGCCACCGCACTCTATCCAGGGTGACAGCTTGAGGCTCTGTCTCAAA
>CAUYON010073231.1:0-28006 GCA_963573935.1 Arctocebus calabarensis | reverse complement strand
AAAAAAAAAAAAAAAGTCATTCGAGTTGTAATTTATACTGAAAGAAATGAGAATTCGTTTACTTTAAAATATTCAGTAATTGACATTTTAAAATTATTAAATAAATTCAGGTAAACTTTCCCCACATACATGTAAAGAGTGAGTTCTTTACATTAGCTGCTGATTCCCTCCATGAGCTTCAGTCCAATACAGCAGACATAATTGCAAGCCTCCTTCTCTTCACACAAATCTCATTCTAGTACATTTTAAAAGCAATGCCCCTTCTTAGAAACCTCCATGATAAGAAGCCTCATTTTCTAGGAACTGTTCCATCACTCACCCTCTGCCTTATTCCTGCAGAGCAACCGGCTAACCAAGATTGAGGGTCTACAGAACCTGGTGAACCTGCGGGAGCTGTACCTCAGCCACAATGGCATCGAGGTCATCGAGGGCCTGGAGAACAATGTAAGGCACCCTGGGTCATCTGGGCTGTGGGCAGCAGCAGGGCAGGGCTGGCAGCGAGCCAGGCCACACCCACTGGCCTTCCCACCTAGACACTGAGGTAGTCTCCTCGGGCTGGGAAGCGCTGGCAGTGTATGCCTGGCAGCCCCTGCCCTGAGCTTACCCTGAAGGCCGGTGCTTTGTGCAGAATGGTCATGTGGAATTTCAGCATAGGTGTCCGCCAGGGCAGTGTGTGCTGTGCGTCTACTGTGTGCTGTAGACGTTTGGGAAGATTTAGGGGAAAGGGTCCTTTCCTTCTCTGCTCCAGACCACTGAGCATCCCACCCCTGTTCCCAGCTGCCTCAGCCACCACTTCCAGCCAAGAGGGCCCCAAGCTAGCTCGGTGCTCTGGCCTCTCTGCCCCATGCCTGTGCTGGGCTCCTGCCCACTCCTGGCTCAGAGACAGGACAATGCCCTGCCTTGAGCCGCCTGCAGTCCATCCTACTTTCCTTGGTGCAATATTCAAGACAAATAAAAGACTTTTCTTGTTCAATTTTACTGGGGTTTTTTTCTTTCTGTTTTGTTTAATTGCCAGCAAATGCAACCAGACTGGTCATTTTTTTGTGATTATAAACAGAGTTTTAATCAGATTAAAGGCTGCTTTGGCCTCTCTGTCTTAGCCCCAGGGCCTTGTTGCCATTAGTAATGTTATTTTGCAGGAAAAACCACATTTTTAATTTCATTTCACCAACATCTACATAATATTTTGGAGAAATTAGACTTTGCCTATAGGAAATTTGGTCAACTTCCTCTGACTTTGCAGTCAGACTAAGTTTACAAAACTAGCACATACACCTGTGTCCCTCTGTAATGCAGTGATCTGTTGGATGTCCCTGAGAGGTGGGACTGTGTCTGTGGCTGGAGCTGAGGAGAAGGGGCTGGGCCGACAGGTGCACACAGCAGGACACCCACCAAGGAACCTGTGCGCAGGAAGTCCCAGGCAGGTGGGCAGAAGGCGTAGTTCCCAACACGGCTTCCAGCAGGACCTGGTTAGACACCAGGTTGTTCCTGGGCCTCTGATGCAAAATAGCAAGCATGTTGTTGCATTGCAGGGCTGTTGTCACATCAGATTCGAGTCTTTCCTCTGGGATTTTTTTTCACCTAGAGATCAGGCAAATATTTTCATTTATGTTGTATCTCTTAATTTATCTAATTTATTTTTGTGATAGGAGATAAGGAAGGAAGTGCACCTTTTTCTCAGATGGCAAATGCACCGACCCAGTGCATCAGACAGCCTCCTGCTTCCCATGACACCTGTCCTGCTCTGGAGTTTGCTCTCTCCCAGCTCCATGCTGGAGTGACTTCGGTGGCATCATGTTGTGGCCTCTGGGATGCCTGCTCTCCTAACCCTGTCCCACTCCTTTTTTCTGTTTTTCTTTTAAGCAGTTCTAACCAGTTTGCTTTCAGATGCATACTCCCGGAGAAAAATGTGAAAGAGCATGGGGATACCTAGCTGAACCCCAAGCTCAGAGGCGAGGGAGCACCCCAACAGCTGGAGCCCCCAGGTCTCTGCCACAGTGTGGCCCAGGTGCTTAGGCTTTGTGTGGCCCAAACGCTGCTGTGTGTGTCAGGCTTTCCTCTCACAGCCTCCGCTCTTGCGCACCTGCTGACCTCAAGCATCTCAGAGTGCTGGACAGGCCTCACCCCAGCCCTGCTACCACACTCCTTGTCTGCAGGCCACCCGCACCCCCGTGCTCCTCACAATTCTGAGGCCTCTGAGCCCTGAGCTCCTCCCATCACACTGTGGTGCCCAGTCTTCCACTAGCACATAACTAGACCCAAGAAAATGAGGCTGAAGGGGCTGCCTCTGCTGCATACCTGTGCCTGGCCTTGGAGGAGAGAGCTCGGAGATCGCGCCTGCTGCAGAGTGGCGGCTCCTGTGTGCGTACAGGCCCTCAAGGAGATCTGAGGCTGCAGCCTCGGCACTTTCGAGTCAGCAGAGCTGCAGTCTGGGAGCTTGTGTGTTTGTGGTATTTGGAGCTCTTAATTCTAAGATATTATTTAGCTTTGCCTTCAAACCTGGGAGCATTTGGAGTCAATACCAGGAATGCAATATAAAATAGACAAGTGGGCTCGGCGCCTGTAGCTCAGGCGGCTAAGGTGCCAGCCGCATACACCAGAGCTGGCGGGTTCAAATCCAGCTGGGGCCTGCCAAACAACAGTGACAACTACAACCAAAAAATAGCCGGGCATTGTGGTGGGCGCCTGTAGTCCCAGCTGGAAGTTGCTGTGAGCTGTGATGCCATGCACTCTACCCAGGGCAACAGCTTGAGGCTCTGTCTCAAAAAAAAAAAAAAAAAAAAAAAGAAGAAGAAAATAGACAAGGGCTTGGTGCCTATAGCTCAGTGGTTATGGCACCAGCCACATGCACCAAGGCTGGTGGGTTCAAGCCTGGCCCAGGCCAGCTAAACAACGACAACTGCAACAAGAAAATGGCCAGGCCTTGTGGCAGGCACCTGTAATCCCAGCTACGTGGGAGGCAGAGGCAAGGGAATCACTTAAGCCCAAGAGTTTGAGGTTGCTGTGAGCTGTGATGTCATTGCACTCTACCGAGGGACATAGTGAGACTCAGTCTCAAAAAAAAAAAAAAGAAAGAAAATAGGCAAGAATTCTTAATGAGGATGGGGAGAGAGGGGCATAAGGACAGAGAGGAAGAGAGTGCATCAGAGACTCTCAGCCGACACACTGTAGCAAACAGTGGTGCTTTGACAGAGTCAAACTTGTTCTCATGTTAAATATTGAAACTCTGTAAGCTTTAAAAAAAAAAAACCAAAATCACTCTGGTTTAGAGCTTGTGTACAGGAAAGTCCATATCCCATATCCGATGTGTCATTAGAGTGGACAGTCGTGGGAGCTCACACCTTGACACGCTCTTGGCACGTCCTCAGCCCAGAGCACCTACTCACCTTTGTGCTCCCGTCAGCTGTGAGTTCCTGGGCAGCATGAGACTAATCCGCTCAGTGTCCAGGCTTTCCCCTCTCTGCACCTGTGTCCTTGGGGCCTCTTCCCAGAGGGGAGCTCAGAGTTGGGCCTGAGGTACCACCTCTTGCCTTCACCATGTGCCTCAGCAGTTTCTCATCCCTCCGAGTTCCTCTTCCCTAAATGCAGAGAAGATTTCCCATTTTGAGGAGTACTTGTTATCATGTATTTCCTCAATAAGCACAGAGTAATGTTACTATAGTTATCACCCACCTTCAGAGCCATCTCAGAGCCCCAGGTAACCCCGTTCCCCTCAGGATCATCAGACTCACTGGCGTCCTCATGGACGCCATGGGCAGGGGTCTGGAAGCTCGGGCCAGAGTCTGGCACAGTCTCAGATCCTCTGATCACAAGCAACTAAGGCAGGGGCTATGCAGGTCCTGACGGATGCTCTGGCCCAGGGAGGCTGCGGGAAGTGGGCAGTCAAATCACCCTCGTGTCTGCCTGTCCTGGGAAGGCAGAGACACTACACACATGGTCACCAATCATTGTCAAACTGAGGTAATCCAGGAAATATTTTATTTCCTTATTTTAGAACAAACTCACCATGTTGGACATTGCGTCAAATAGAATCAAAAAGATCGAAAACGTCAGCCATCTAACAGAGCTCCAGGAATTCTGGGTAAGTCTAGCACACGCTGGGGCTGGTGATACTGTGACTGAACTGTCCCACTGAATAGAATGTGTGCGAGGACTTGGAGGTCTCCAGTCCGGGCAGCACTGAGGTTTGGGTGGGTGTTGCACAGGTGGTATCAGCCTCGTCCGTGGCTGACCTGACGGGGTCTGCTGGGAAAGAGTGCCTGGCAGAAGCTGTAGGGAACAGGTTTGGGAGAACAGCTGATGCTGAACCAGTATTTTGGAAGCTCTGAGTGGCCTGCCAGTGCATGGAGTGCTGAGACGTGGGCAGGGCCAGCTGGGCAGCACAGCTAGCAGGGAAGCAGAGTGGCAGTCAGCCTCTGGGGCGGGGTAATGCTTGACCTTGTAACGTGGACCAATCTTAGAGCAGCAAAGATGGTAAAGATTGCTAGAATTTTGGTGGCACTTTATGGTGTCTAGACTGCTTTCCGTGTCTCAGCAACCCTGCAGATGAGGTAATGTGACGTGTTGTACTGCTAAGGGGCTGGGTTCCTGGAAAGGGGCAAACCAGGACATCTCAGACTCATTTTGATGCCCATATCACATTTGAGATGCACTTAGCATCTAGGAAGGAAATAGGAAACTTGTCCTAAAAGGGTTTTCGTAGCCCAAATGTCATGTTTGCCGATCTTCTGTCTCCTTGTGCCAGTCACTGAGAGGAGAAACGTTCCCACCTTGACTGTCACTTCGCCTATTTCTCTTGTCACTCTCCTCAGTTTTTGTTTTTTATATTTTGAAGGTCTGTTATGACGTGAATATACAGTTAGGGCTGTAATGTCCTCTTGTGAACTGACCCCTGTTATCCGAGAGGCCCTTCTTTGCTGCAGTCCACTGGGCCCTTGCCCTGGAGTCGGCTTTGTGTGATACCAGCATGTCCATTCCATTTGTCCCATGATTACTGTTCTCTTAGACTCTTTCTCTATTGGTTTACTCTTCACCAAAGTCTGCATAATTGAAATGGATTTTTTGTAGACACTCCATAGTTAGGTTTTTCCTTTTACCCAGTCTGATGTCTCTGCCTTCCAGGGTGTGTTTAGACTGAGTGGCACGATGAGGCGCTGGGGCTGCGTCTGTATCTTCGGGTATTTTATTTGTCCCATCTAGTTGTCCTATTCTTTTTCTACATTATTTCTGGAATGACTTTTCTTTCCTTTTTTTTTTTTTTTTAGCATTCTATTTTACATCTGTTATTGGCTTGTTTGCTGTTCCTCTGTATTCCTGTTTTGTTGTTTGTTTTTAGTGATAGCTCCAGAATTACAAAATCTATTTTTAATTTATCACAATATGCCTTCAAACAATATTATAACACATACAACATAAGACTCTTAAAAAATATACTTCCATTCTTCCTCCCAGTAGCTAATATTGTCATGCATTTTACTTCTAAATATTCTTACAAACCCTGGGATACACTGGCATATACATTTTTATTTTAAAGAAATTCAAAAACAAGAAAACTCCCTTACTTTGCCTTTTCTGATGCTCTTCACTCTCCTGCAGAGTCCAGTGTCCATTTGACATCTCCCTTCCACCTGAAGAATTTTAATTATTTTTTTGTTATTGTGTAGTCTGCTCCAAACCAATTCCTTTGGTTTTGTCTCAGAAATCTATTTTGCCTTCATTTTCGAAGGCTAGCATGTGAATATACAATTCTAGTGACAGGTTTTTTTTTCTTTTTTTTGAGACAGTCTCACTCTGTCACCCTCAGTAGAGTGCCATGGTGTCACAGCTCATAGTAACCTCAAACTCTTAGGCTCAAACTATTATTCTCTTGCCTCAGCCTCCCAAGTTGTTGTGACTACAGGCACCCAGGCTGGTCTTGAACCTGTGAGCTCAGGCAGTCCACCCACCTTGGCCTCCCAGAGTGCTGGGATTACAGATGTGAGCCACTGAGCCTGGCCTGACAGATTTTTTTTTTTCTTTTTAAGCACTTAACAACCTTGCTCCTTCATTTTCGGGCTTGTATTATTTCTGATAAGAAGTCAGCATTCTGCTCTGCGCCTGTGGCTCAACGGGCTAGGGTGCCAGCCACGTACACCTGAGCTGGAGGGTTCGAATCCAGCCCGGGCCCGCCAAACAACAATGACGGCTACAACAAAAAAAATGGACGGGCGTTGTGGCAGGTGCCTGTAGTCCCAGCTACTTGGGAGGCGGAGGCAGGAGACTCCCTTGAGCCCAGGAGTTGGAAGTTGCTGTGAGCTGTGATGCCACAGCACTCTATCCAGGGTGACAGCTTGAGGCTTTGTCTCAAAAAAAAAAAAAAGTCAGCATTCTCACCGTCTTTTCTTTTAGCTGCTTTCTAAATGTTCTTTTTATTTTATTTATTTATTTATTATTATTATTTTTTTTTGAGACAGCCTCAAGTTGTCACCCTGGGTAGAGTGCTGTGACATCACAGCTCACAGCAACCTCCAATTCCTGGGCTCAAGTGAGTCTCCTGCCTCTGCCTCCCAAGTAGATGAGACTACAGGCTCCCGCCACAACGCCCAGCCATTTTTTGGTTGCAGCCGTCGTTGTTTGGCAGGCCCAGGCTGGATTCAAACCCGCCAGCTCAGATGTACGTTGCTGGTGCCTTAGCCGCTTGAGCCACAGGAGCTGAGCCTCTAAATGTTCTTTTTAATCATTGTTTTTTTGTTTTGTTTTGTTTTGAGACAGAGTTTCACTTTGTCACCCTTAGCAAAGTGTGGTAGCATCACAGCTCACGGCAACCTCAAACTCTTGGGCTTAAGCAATTCTCTTGCCTGAGGCTCCCAAGTAGCTGGGATTGCAGGTGCCTGCCATAACACCCAGCTATTTTGTTGTTGTTGCAGTTGTCATTGTTGTTTTAGCTGGCCAGGGCCAGGTTCGAACCCACTACCCTTGGTGTACGTGGCCGGTACCCTACCCACTGAGCCACAGGCGCCGCCTAATCATTGTTTTTTTATTTTGTTTTTTACAACTTGATTGGAATGTCCCATGGTGTAACTTATTTTCTGTTATGTTCTGGGTCTCAATGAGCTTTTTAGACCTCTGCATTTATAGTTTTCATCACATGTGAAAAACTGGAAATCATTGGAATGATTTTTCCTGGCCCTGGGCCCTAGCTTCTTTCTGATGCTCTGATGAAGCAGGTGTCAGCCCGTCAGTATTGGAGTCCCTGAGGCTCCAGGCCCAGCATCTGCCTCACCCTGCAGCCTGGATCCTGTGCTTCAGGCTGTGATTTCTACTGCTGTGTCTACGAGGTCATGATCTCTTTGCCTGCAATAGTCAAGCTGCTGTTAAACCCATATAGTAAATATTTTAGGTGTTATTCTCAACTCTGAAAGGACATTTGGCTCTCTCTCTCTCTCTTTTTTTTTTAATAGATTCTATTGCTTATGTTCATATTTTCATTTAAATCTATCTTATATGCCTATTATTTTTTATTAGAATGCTGGGCATTATGATGTTATCTTGTTTTCTAAACTTTATGACAAAGAGAAAAGTTCAGTACCAGCTACTCTGGCATGACTTGAAGAGAGTCCTATTTATTTATTTTACTTTATTTTTGTGTCTCTGTGCCCCCCCCCACACACACACACTGTAGGATAGAAGCCTGATAAAGGCAGCAGAATTTGTCTGTTTTGCTTATTCTTATATGCTTTTATTGTGGTAAAAAACATATAACACTTACCATCTTAACCTTTTTTAGTTGTGTGTCTCAGTGGTATTAAACATGTTCATGATGCCGTGAGGCCATTACCACCATCCAGCTCCATACTCTTTGCATTTTATAAAACTGAAGCTCCTTGCCCATTAAACCGTAACTTCTTCCAGCCCCTGGCAGATACCTTTCTACTTTCTGTTGTTATGAATTTGACTACACTAAGTACCTTGTGTAAATGGAATCATACTGTAGTTGAGTTTCTGTGATATTTTACTTACCATAACAACCTCAAGGTTCATCCCTGTCACTAGCATATGTCAGAGTTTCCTTCCCTTTTAAGGCTGAAAAAATATTCCATTGTGTGTGTGGTTTTGTTACACTCATCTCACCAGCATCTAGAATCATGCCTGACACATACTTGGTTGAACAAGTGGAAGGGACTTAGCAAAGGAAGGTTGTTGGGCTGGGTGGAGGCCGACTCCAGAGCGCACGGAGAAGCTCGCCAGGTGTCAGGTGAAGGGCAATGTCCTTCCACCAAAAACAGCTCATCCAAAGGGGCCACGTGGAACCTGGAGATGGTACCAACAGGCACTTCCCAGAGGGAGAAGCAGCAGGTGCTTGTAAACACACAGACCCTTCCCTATCTTGTTTTTTTTCTTTCTTTCTCTTTCTTTAGGACTAGTTAAGTGCTAAAGTGAGAAAGGCAGAGAGTAGGACAAGGGGTTCCATCTGTCACTGGCTGCAAAGTCACTTGAGAGAACTCACTGCCTTCAGACAGCCTAGTTCTTTACAACATGCTAAGGCCGGGTGCAGAGGCTCACGCCTGTAATCCCAGCACTTGGGAGGCTGAGGCAGGAGGATCTCTTGAGCCTAGGAGTTTAAGGTCACTGTGAGCTAGGATGACACCACAGCTCTCTACCCAGATGACACAGTGAGAATCTGTCTCAAAAAAATAAAAACATAATAAAAATAAGAAATATCAAACATGCTAACACCAGATGTTGGCTACTGGGCAGGCCAGGAGGCAGCAGCACCGTCAGACTGTGAGTGGCTGCACGCAGTCTAACCCTTCTCTGGGCAGGGGTGTCCAGCCTTCTTTCTTTTCTGCCATATACTGAAAGAATAAGAGCTGTCTTAGACTACATAGTGAATTCACAAACACTAATGAAAGCTGATGAGCAAAAAGAAGGTCTGTGCATGCTTTCTGTAATATGTGGACATTGCACCACAATGTCCACACCACCACCGTCCTCAAATAATCTGCACTCAGCCCACAGGTCATAGGTTGGACACCCGTGGGGCATCCAGAGCCTTAAAAACACCCATATTTTCATATCTAAGATCTAACAAAATAATGAGAAATACAGATAAGGTTTACAAAAATTATATATAAATATCAGGACTTTTTACAATGAAAATTACTTTGTTGTATTCACTGATGATACAAGAATTATATGAAAGAGTTAGGGTTGGGGCTCGGCATCTGTGGCTCAACAGGCTAAGGCGCCAGCTACGTACACCTGAGCTGGCGGGTTTGAATCCAGCCTGGGCCCACCAAACAACAATGATGGCTACAACCAAAAAATAGCCGGGTGTTGTGGCGGGTGCCTGTAGTCCCAGCTACTTGAGAGGTGGAGGCAGGAGACTCGCTTGAGCCCAGGAATTGGAGGTTGCTGTGAGCTGTGATACAGGGTGACAGCTTGAGGCTCTGTCTCAAAAAAAAAAAAAAAAAAAGAAAGAGTTAGGGTTGGGTTCAGGTTAGGAGTTAGGTTTAGGTCATTATATAAAAGAATAGGTCAGTTTTCAACTTTCTTGATGGTACTTAGGAAATTGTTAACTATTGCATGGTTAAGTGTATGTTTTTTCCTTGGTTTTCTGTCTTTGGCGTCAATTTAGAAAAGGTTATAAATCCAAAGTTTATAAGAAAATTCACCTGATCGTCTCCTAAAACTTTGTTTTATATTTTATAAATATATCTTTTCTCACACTTAGAAAACAGTAAGTAATGATATACCCATATGATGACATCTTATGCTCTTAAAATGATGATTGGAAAGGATATTTAATTATAGGAAAATGCTCATGATCCCTATTAATGAAAAAGGAAAGGAAGATGCCAGTTATTCTTAAGCTCTGAAACTCAGTACAGATGGAAACACACAGAAAAAAGACTAGAAGGAAATGCACCAAAACAGGAATCCTGTGGGTAGTGGATTTTCTTTTATACTCTGCTCCTTTAAAATTTTTTATAATGAGCTTGCCATTTCTTTCATAATTGAAAAAGTTTACAAATACATTCTAAAAAAACTTAAGTGCAGTATCAATATGCAGTTGAAATATTTATGCTTGCAAAAAAGCCTAGAAGAAAATGTAACAAAAGGGCGGCTCCTGTGGCTCAGTGGGTAGGGCACTGGCCCCATATGCCGAGGGTGGCGGGTTCAAACCCGGCCCCAGCCAAACTGCAACAAAAAAATAGCCGGGTGTTGTGGCGGGTGCCTGTAATCCCAGCCACTTGGGAGGCTGAGGCAAGAGGATCGCCTAAGCCCAGGAGTTGGAGGTTGCTGTGACCTGTGATGCCATGCACTCTATCAAGGGTGATAAAATAAGACTCTGTTTCTTTAAAAAAAAAAAAAAAAGTAACAAAATATTAAGCATGGCTTCCTTTGTGTGGTGTAATTATGCATGGTTTTTACTTTTTTCTCTAGACTTTTCTATATTCACCAATTTGTTGCCCTCTGTAGAATATCATGGTGTCACAGCTTATAGCAACCTCAGACTCTTGAGTTTAAGTGATTCTCTTGCCTCAGCCTTCCAAGTACTGGGACTATAAGCGCCCACCACTATGCCCGGGTATTTTTTTAGAGACAGGGTCATACTCTTGCTCAGGCTGGTATAGAACTCCTGAGCTCAGGCCATCCACTCACCTTGGCCTCCCAGAGTGCTGGGATTATAGGTATGAGCCACTGCTCCCAGCAGACTTTTTGCATGTTTTTTTTGTTTGTTTTGTTTTTGTTTTGAGACACAGTCTCACTTTGTCGCCCTCGGTAGAGTGCTGTGGCATCACAGCTCACAGCAACCTCCAACTCTTGGGCTTAGCGATTGTCTTGCCTCAGCCTCCCAAGTAGCTGGGACTATAGGTGCCCGCCACAACATCCAGCTATTTTTGTTGTTGTTGTTGTCGTTATTGTTTAGCAAGATTAGGTCGGATTTGAACTCACCAGCCCTCACTGCTGACCTATGGGCACTGAGCCATTTTGCACGTGTTTTTTTGTTTGTTTGTTTGTTTGCTTGTTTTCAGACAGAATCTCACTTTTGTAGCTCTTGGTAGAGTGCTTTGGCGTCACAGCTCACAGCAACCTCCAGCCCTGGGGCTTAGGTGACTCTCTTGCCTCAGCCTCCCGAGTAGCTGGGGACTACAGGTGCCTGACACAATGCCCAGCTATTTTTTTGTTGCAGTTTGGCCAGTGCGAGGTTCAAACCTGGGTATACGGGGCCAGTGCCCTACTCACTGAGCCACAGGTGCTGCCCATTGCACGTGTTTTTAAAAAGACTCCCTTTGTGGGCCAGGCAAGGTAGTTCATGCCTATTAATACTAGTACTCTGGGAGGCCAGGGTGGGTGAATGGTTTGAGCTCATGAGTTCGAGACCAGCCTGAGCAAAAACAAGACCTCATCTCTACAAAAAATATAAAAACCTGAAGCAAGAAGATCGCTTAAGCCCAAGAGTTGGAGGTTGCTGTGAGCTGTGATACCACAGCACTCTCCTGAGGGCAATAGCTTGAGACTATGTCTCAAAAAAAAAGAATCTAGTAGCTATTGGGAGCCGGAGGAGGTCCAGGGGACCTGGGGCCTTCCCAAATCCATGGCCACAGTGCAAGAGGGCCTGGATGGAGGTGGTTGCAGCAGGGGCAGGAAGAAGGGTGTGAGTTCAAGGGAAAGGCAGGAGAGAACCTGCGAATCAGCTCCAAGGAGAGGCAGGAGCCACAGGTGACTGAGTCTCTGGAGGGACAGTGTAGCTAGTGCAGCAGACGATGTAGGTCCCATGTGAGCAAGAGGAAGGCAGCGTCTTCCCCAGTCACCACTGCTCACACCAGACAGCACATTCCCAGGAAACAGCAGGGGGCAGTCTGCTGCCTGCAGTGAGCAGGCAGAGGTGCCATATGGGCAAGTGGTAGGTAAATGGGTCACGTCATTCCCTTGTCTTTGCAGAGAAACCCTGGGAGCATGACCTGGTCTGAGGGGCTGCCTGTGGGCAGGGGGTGGCCAGGGAAGGAGAAGAATGAGACTTTCCTGGATTCACCTTCTATAGAACTCTGGCTTTCAAGTCAGGTAAATACTTTACACATTACAGAATATTTTACCTTGGCTCGGCACCCATAGTACAGTGGTTACGGTGCCAGCCACATCCAAGGCTAGTGGGTTTGAGCCCAGCACAACACAGCCTAACAACAATAATGACTGCAACAACAAAAAAATAGCCAGGCGTTGTTGCGGGCACCTGTAGTCCCAGCTACTTGGGAGGCTGAGGCAAGAGAATCGCTTAAGCCCAAGAGTTTGAGGTGGCTGTGAGCTGTAATGCCACAGCACTATACCGAAGGTGACATAGTGAAACTCTGTCAAAAAAAAAAAAAAGTTTTACCTTAAAATTGAAAGTGAATTGAAGCAAGAGAACCCAATAGTATTTTGGATTATTGTTACGACCTCACAAAAGAGTTATTTCAAGTAACTTTTTTTAGAAACAGAGTCTCACTATGTCACCCTTGGTAGAGTGCTGTGGCATCACAGCTCACAGCAACCTCAAACTCTTAGGCTTAAGCGATTCTCTTGCCTCAGCCTCCCAACTAGCTGGGACTATAGGTACCCACAACAATGTCCAGCTATTTTGTTGTTGTTGTTATAGTTGTTATTGTTTGAGCAGGCCCTGGGTCAGGTTCCAACCCGCCAGCCCCAATGTATGTGGCTGGCACCCTAACCACTAAGCCATGAGCGCCAAGCCTTCAAGTAACTTTTATTTTTATTTTATTTTTGAGACAGAGTCTCACTGTCTCACTCTTGTTAGAGTGCAGTGGCATCACAGCTCACAGCAACCTCAAACTCTTGAGCTTAAGCGATTTTCTTGCCTCAGACTCCTAAGTAGCTGGGACTACAGGCGCCCACCACAACACCCAGTTATATTTTGGTTGTAGCTGTCATTGTTGTTTTGCAGGCCTGGGCTGTGGTCAAACCCGCCAGTTACAGTGTATGTGGCTGGCACCTGAGCTACTGAGCTACGGCCTTTGTGCCTCAAGTAACTTTTAAAACAGCATAGCATTCTGACTATATGACCTTTATTCTCAAAAGCCTTGAAATTCACTCAGTAGTTTTATTAGTGGTAAAAATAATTGGTATTATATTTTGGTATTGTAATGTGAATTTTTATTTTATTTATTTATTTAGAGACAGAGTCTCACTGTGTTGCCCTGGGTAGAGTGCCATGGCATCACAGCCCACAGCAACCTCAAACTCTCCTGTCTTAGTCTCCTCACTAGCTGGGAATTATAAGCGTACACCACCACAACTGGCTAGTTTTTCTGTTTAGTAGAGATGGAGTCTCTACTGCTTGGGCTAGCCTCAAACTCTTGAGTCGAAGGATCCTCCCGCCTCGGCCTCCCAGAGTACTCAGATTTCAGGCATGAGCCACCACGCCCGACTATAATTTGAAATTTAAATATGTTACTGGATAAATACATAAATGTGAGAAGGAGCCTACCTCACATTCTATATATAAGAAAATAGACATAAGTATAAAATCAAATAAGAAAAAGAAAATAAATGTTAACCTTGAGTTTGGAGCTGGTGTTAGCCACAGAGGAGACCCAGCTGGCCATCTCACCATCATCATGAGCTGCTGTTGCCTGGTCAAGCCTGTTCCAGGCGGCCCTGAGGGGAGAGTGCCCTCAGCCAAACACCGTCCTACCCACTATGCCCTGACGTAGCATACTCCTGGCTAGTGAGGGGTTGGGTTCTCAGACAGCTTACCAGAGTAGCTGTGGCTCTGGGAAGCCCCCAAAGTCAGCAAAGGCCTTTCCTCAGCTGGAGGGGAAGGGGGCAGCATGCAGAGCAAGGCTCGGCAAGACTCAGCAAGGCTGCCAGAGTGCAGGACTCCCATGTGCCTGGAGACCCTGGTGCTCCTGCCTGCCAGTGTGGAGAGGGATACCCCAGAACCCCAGCAGCCCTCACAAAACCTGTGCCCAGGCTTCCATGGATCAAGCAAGCCTGCCAGAACAAATCTTTTTTAAAGGAAACCACAAAATTTAGACTCCCAACAATGTAGCATCCACAGTATCCAGGAATAAAACATGACCAGCTACTCAGAGAAGCAGATGGAGCCCAGCAAGGAGGACCGTGCAGCAGCTGTGGTGGACAGGCACTGAGGTCTTCCCGAGGGGGCCCTTCCCTCGCCGACTGATTTCTCACCAGTAGAACATAGCATGGAGATGGAGCTTCCCTTCTGAGATTAGGGCCACAGGACTGCACTCTGCCTTCTGCGCTCTCACTCACTCACTCTCGAAGCCTGACTTCACAAGAGCGACAGATGCCCCCGTCAAGGCCAACAGTGTGTAAGGTGCACATCCCCTCTATCAACAAGTCACATAGATCTTCAGTGACGATTTCCCGGTTTATGGAATGTATCTTTAAGAACTCTGTACATCTGGCAGCACCCGTAGCTCAGTTGGCAAAGGCACCAGCCACATACACCTAGGGTGGCGAGTTCGAACCTGGCCCAGATCTGCTGGATAATAATGACAACTGCAACCAAAACATAGCTGGGCGGGGTGGCACCTGTGGCTCAAGGAGTAGGGCGCCAGCCCCATATACCAGAGGTGGTGGGTTCAAACCTGGTCCCAGCCAAAAAAAAAAAATCAATGGGCGGTGCCTGTAGCTCAGCGAGTAGAGCGCCGGCCGCATATACCAAAGGTGGTGGGTTCAAATCCTGCCTCGGCCAAACTGCAAAAAAAAAAAAAATACCTGGGCATTGTGGCAGGCACCTGTAGTGTCAGCTACTTGGGAGGCTGAGGCAAGAGAATCACTTAAGCCCAAGATTGGAGGTTGCTGTGAGCTGTGATGCCATGGTACTCTACCCAGGGTGACAGCTTGAGACTCTGTCTCAAGAAACACAAAAAAGAACTCTACACATCTGTTTCATTTAAAATGTTACTGAGTTGGGTGGCGCCTGTGGGTCAGTGAGTAGGGTGCCAGCCCCATATACTGAGGGTGGTGGCTACTAACCCAGCCCCGGCTAAACTGCAAAAAAAAAATAGCCAGGCATTGTGGCAGGTACCTGTAGTCCCAGCTACTCGGGAGGCTGCGACAAGAAAATTGCCTAAGCCCCAGGAGCTGGAAGTTGCCATGAGCTGTGATGCCACAACACTCTACCAAGGGCAACACTGTGAGTCTGTCTCTAAAGAAAAAAAAATGTTGCTGAATTTAAGGTAATAAATGTAGATTTTCTATATAAGTATCAGCCAAGAGGGCGGCACCTGTGGCTCAAGGGAGTAGGGCGCTGGCCCCATATGCTAGAGGTGGCGGCCAAAAAGTGCAAAAAAAAAAAAAAAAAAATCAGCCGAGAAACCTTGTAACAGGAAATACATGCATCCTGTATGTATATACAAAATATACAAACCCAGCCCCAGCCAAATAATATCAGCCAAGAAACCTTGTAACAGGAATTACATGCATCCTGTATGTATATACAAAATACATACAGAACCCAGTACATTCAGACCCCATTTGGGTCTTGAAAACCAAGAGACAACTGGGACAGTGTCAGCTAGGGATGTGCTCTGTTACAGATCCCAGTGGTTGATTCAGGTAGGGATCATTGACAAAAATCAATGAGGCAAAAATCCTGGGAAAAGGCTGAGGAGGTGGATGTTTGCACAGGTGCCCAAGTCTCACGCCATGGAGAACTTGCCAATTGCAAAGTCATGTGGAATCACCAGCTTAACCTGCGTGACCAGACTTAGCATCCCCAGCAGTGGGCCAGGCTGCAGCTGTGTGTCCCTCAGTCTGATCCACCTGTGCAGAAGACCTGCCCAGAGGTTGGACCAGACTGAACCAAATGCTTGGGCCTAACTCCAACAGAAGTTTACAGGCAACAGAAGAGCCAGAGGGACAACCCACACAGCACCTCAGGGAGACCAACAGGTGAAGCCAGAGGAAGGGAGTTTGAGGGGACAGTTAATCCAGATTTCTTCAAAAAGTCGATTTGATTTTTTAAAAAAATGTGAAGAGGTGGAAATTTTCAAATTAGTAGAGACTAGAAATTGTTCCTTCTGGGGAGATATGTCTCAAGAAAAGGAGTATCCCTACGCACCCCAGTCAGGCTCCCTTGCAGCACACATGTGAAGGGCTGAGATAAATGCCATTCATCAAGTAAGCCACAGCCCAAAGTTCGAGAACTCCCAGCATGTCCGTGGAGACAATACAAGGGAGTATTTTTTAATTCCACGTTAGAAAAATACCAAGATACGAATCTCTGAAAACTACTAATATCAAAGACATCATTTACAATATGCCATTGGTGGTGAGTAAAATTCTCAATTTCATATTTACTAAATACTAAAGAAAACTCTCTGACATTGCCTATAGGATGGAAAATCCTCAATTACAAGATCTGGAGTCTATAAATAATGATTCACCACTATGGACTAAGGGAACAGTGCACTGGAAAATGCTGTGATGTGTGAGACAGGAGAATATGGTGTGCAGCAGACACAAGTAAATTGTACATGTTTAGACAGAAGAGGAGGGTGGAGCTGGCAGACCTACACCACCACTGGAAGCCCGGATCAGCCACCAGTGATGTTAGGGAAAATTTTTTTTTGAGACAAGAGCCTCATGCTGTTGCCCTGAGTAGAGTGCTATGGTATCACAGCTCACAGCAACCTCCAACTCCTGGGCTTAAGAGATTCTCTTGCCTCAGCCTCCTGAATAGCTGGGACTACCGGCACCCGCCACAAGGCCTGGCTATTTTTTGGTTGTAGTTACCATTGTTGTTTGGCAGGCTGGGGCTAAGTTTGAACCTGCCAGCTCTGGTGTAAGTGGCAGGCGCCTTAGGTGCTTGAGCTACAGGTGCCGAACCAAGGGAAAGTTTTTTAAATAGATTGTACTGTTAAAAAAATCTTATTTCTTGGCTCAGCGCCTGTGGCTCAACGGGCTAAGGCGCCAGCCACATACATCTGAGCTGGCGGGTTTGAATTCAGCCATTGGGTTTGAACAATGACGGCTGCAACCAAAAAATGGCCGGGCGTTGTGCTGGGAGCCTATAGTCCTAGCTACTTGGGAGCTGGAGGCAAGAGACTCGCTTGAGCCAAGGAGTTGGAGGTTGCTGTGAGCTGTGATGTCACAGTACTCTATCCAGGGTGACAGCTTGAAGCTCTGTCTCAAAAAAAAAAAAAAAAAAAAAAAATTATTTACGGCTCGGCGCCTGTGGCTCAAGCAGCTAAGGTGCCAGCCACGTACATCTGAGCTGGCGGGTTCAAATCCAGCCCCAGCCTGCCAAACAACAATGATGGCTGCAACCAAAAAATAGCCAGGCATTGTGGCGGGTGCCGGTAGTCCCAGCTACTTGGGAGGCGGAGGCAGGAGACTGGCTCAAGCCCAGGTGTTGGAGGTTGCTGTGAGCTGTGATGCCACAACACTCTACCCAGGGCAACAGCTTGAGGCTCTATCTCCAAAAAAAAAAAAAAAAAAAAAAAATCAGGGCGGCACCTGTGGCTCAGCGAGTAGGGCACCCGCCCCATATGCCGAAGGTGGCTGGTTCAAACCCAGCCTCGGCCAAACTGCAAAACAAAAATAAAAATAGCCAGGCGTTGTGGTGGGCGCCTGTAGTCCCAGCTACTCGGGAGGCTGAGGCAAGAGAACCGCCTAAGCCCAAGAGCTGGAGGTTGCTTTGAACTGTGTGATGCCACGGCACTCTACTGAGGGCGATAAAGTGAGACTCTGTCTCTACAAAAAAAAAAAAAAAATCTTATTTCCTGTGGCTCAGTGGCTAGGGTGCCAGCCACGTACACCAGAACTGGTGGGTTCAAATCCAGCCCGGACCTGCCAAACAACAACTGCAACCAAAAAATACTGGGCATTGTGGTGGGCACCTGTAGTCCCAGCTACTTGGGAGGCTGAGGCAAGAGAATGGCTTAAGCCCAAGAGTTTGAGGTTGCTGTGAGCTATGACACCACAGCGCTCTACCCAGGGTGACGACTTGAGGCTCTGTCTCAAGATAAACAAAAAAATCTTATTTCTTACAAATAGGGTAATATTGCTACTTTTATTAAAGGAACATAGTTTTTTATCTTTTATTTTTTTTACTTTTTTTGGCCAGAGCTGGGTTTGAACCCGCGCTGCCCAAACATAATTTTTTAATGTAGTAAGTTAAAAATGTTAAGTTCTGTGTGTGCATCATTTTAGTGACTCTCCCCCTTAGCAGGCCCTGTTAACTGAGCACCTGCTGGCCTCGCCTGGCTTTCTTCCTTTGGAATTCTGATCTTGTAGACTTTGCACTGGCCACATGGCCAGCTCAGCTTGTGGAAGTGTGATAGATAGGTTTTACTTGCTGGACCAGCATGTAAGAATTTACCCTACTTTACCTCTTCATGGGGCACTAGGCAGGAGGACACCAGTCTGAATTCCAGAGCCCTTGAGACATAGCCTTTTTTTGGGGTGAGGAGTCTGAGGCCCACTCACTTCCTTTTTTTGTTTGTTTTTTTTTAGAGATAGAGTCTCACTTTGTCACCCTCGGTAGACTGCTGTGGTGTCATAGCTCACAGCAACCTCCAGCCCTTGGGCTTAGGTGATTCTCTTGCCTCAGCCTCCCGGGCAGCTGGGACTACAGGTGCCCGCCACAATGCCTGACTATTTTTTGTTGCAGTTTGTCTGGGGCCAGGTTTGAACCCATCACCCTCGGTATATGGGGCCGGCGCCCTATCCACTGAGCCACAGGCGCCGCCCAGCCTTTCTGATCAGGGTTCAGAGACATCTTGGTTTCAGCTGCAGTGTGTGCTCCCTACAGGCTCTGTGAGGTGAGAGTCCCTCAGCAGGGTGAGCCCTGAGCCCTGCACAGATGCTCCTCTCCAGGAGACTCATAGCAGTTAGCACGTTACTAAAGTCCATCCAGCAGTGACCATGGAACTGGCACCAGCCTAACCCTTCTGCCAAACTCTGAGACAGCTCCATTCAGGCAGCACAAGACTATAGCGCCTGAGCAACATGACTCCTCCGACTGCCTTGTGCTTGGCCAAGAAAGTTTCCCCAGCAGAACATAGTGCTCTGCTGGCTGAAGAAGCTAAGGTCAGAGTCTGGCAGCTGAAGGTTCGAGACAAGACATTGGTGAGAGGGAACCATGCAGAGGGGTGCCCAGAAGTCCATGGGCCTGAGCACAGGGCGCTGTGGACACCAGCCCCACCCAGCCAGGCTTACTAGGTGGCTGTGCCAGAGAAGAGGAGGGCCAGGCAAGGGAGCTCCTTCCCTGCCCGAGTGGAGGATCACAAGCTTGGACTCCTACTCTAACCCCCATAGAGCCTACAAGAAGCTTCAGCATGATCCCCACAGGAGGCAGAGTTAGGAGGTTGCGTCCCCACGTTGGAGGCTTAGGAAACTCTTGGGCTGTAAAGCCCACACAGGTGTGAGATCAGCCAGTAACCAAACTGCCCAGTGGAACAGAAAACTCACTCTTCAGAGTCCAGAACCCCTTCAAGATGTTGTCCACAGTACTCAGCACTCACTGCAAAATCACTGGATATACCAACAGGAAAGTATCATTTATAGCCAAGAAGAAAGCAAGCCTGTTAGTTTTTTTTTTTTTTTGTGACAGAGCCTCAAGCTGTCACCCTGGGTAGAGTGCTGTGGCTTCACAGCTCACAGCAACCTCCAATTTCTGGGCTCAAGCGAGTCTCCTGCCTCCACCTCCCAAGTAGCTGGGACTACAGGCACCTGCCAGAACGCCCGGCCATTTTTTTTGTTGTTGTTGCAGCCGTCATTTTTGTTTGGCAGGCCGGGCTGGATTCGAACCCGCCAGCTCAGGTGTACGTGGCTGGTGCCTTAGCCCGCTGAGCCACAGGCGCCGAGCCAAGCCTGTTAGTTTTTAATCACAAAATCACTGTAAAGAATTTTCTCTAGCTGGGCGTTGTGGTGGGGGCCTATAGTCTCAGCTTCTTGGGAGACTGAGGCAAGGGAATCGCCTAAGCCCAAGGTTGCTGTGAGCTGTGATGCTACAGCACTCTACTGAGGGCGATGTAGTGAGACTGTCTCAAAAAGAATTTTCTCACCACCATCGTCACCTTTTCTCTTCTATCTCAGCACTTGAAGGTAGCTTGGGACTATCTTGTCCCCATCTCCGCCTTTAGGCTCGTCCTTGTGCAGCATCTGCCGCAGGTGCTATGAAGGGTATGCCGGCACTCAGGGTGCCCTGTGGTCCTGTCCGTGCTCTGTGATACCAATGTAGTCATAAATCTTGGGACTCAGCATCCACACAAATGGTCTTTCCGTTGACCTGGGGTCTCACCCCTTTGACCTCCTCACCTTCAGAAAAGTTTCAGTGACTTCTGCCCCACCTCAGACCACACCCAGTGAAGCTGCCCACTCTCTTACCACCACTGACCACAACTTTCCTGGCAGCTCAGTCCTTCAGCAACTTCCTCCCAAACTGCCCAACCAGGCCATTCAGCAGTGGCTCCACCACACCTGCCCCTCATATTCCCACCTTCCCTGGGTCATGAGGAGTGTTGACTGTGAAGTTGGTGTGCACAGGTGACCTTCAAAAAAATGTTTCAGGGCGGCACTTGTGGCTCATCGAGTAGGGCACCGGCCCCATATACTGAAGGTGGTGGGTTCAAATCCGGCCTCAGCCAAACTGCAAAACAGAAAAATAACCGGGCACTGTGGTGGGCACCTGTAGTCCCAGCTACTCAAGAGGCTGAGGCAAGAGAATCGCCTAAGCCCAGGAGTTGGAGGTTGCTGTGAGCTGTGTGATGCCACGGCACTCTACCGAAGGTGATAAAGTGAGACTCTGTCTCTACCAAAAAAAAAAAAAAAAGAAAAAAGAAAAAATAGCTGGGCATTGTGGCAGGCACCTATAGTCCCAGCTATTTGGGAGGCTGAGGCAGGAGAATGGCTTAAGCCCAAGAGTTTGAGGTTGCTGTGAGCTGTGATGCCACAGCACTCTACTGAGGGCAACAAAGTGAGACTTTGTCTCTACAAAAAAAAAAAAAAAAAAATTTTTTTTCAGGTGACCTCCTGAAAAATTCCAACTGTGGTTAACCCAAGCAACTAAAATAATTGGGAAAGAAAAAGAAAAGAGGAGTTGCTAGGAATACCCTGAATTTATTATCATGAGCCCCACTGAAGCCTTAGCTGCCAAGTGGCTGTCTGAGCCGGCAGTCTCACACCTTCCTCTCCCACCCGCAGCAATGTCTGCTGCAGTTTCTGGGGAGACCAGGGCTCCCACCTTTCCAGGCTCCTTCCCACCTCCCCTGACAGAGTAAGGGTTGTGCCCTCAGAAGCCAGCCCCTGTGCCACGCAAGGACATCTCACAGCAGCTGCCCTCCATTCCGCCTCTCAGCTGTCCCCTCCGTGGGCACACGGGCAAGCTGCCTACCCCTAGGTCCCCCAGCCCGCTCCCCAGAAGAGGGTCCGGCCCTCGTGCTGCCCTCCCACCCTTTCCTTGAAATGCACCAGTCAAGCTGTCATCCTCACTGCCATAGGGGTGTTCAGCCACTACCCCCACTCCAGCGGTTAGGGTCCACTCTGCCCATCTTCTGGGCATTGTTTCTGTCACTGCACAGTGGGCCTGCGGCTGGACTCAGCGCCCCTTCACCTCTTGTCCTGCTGCCTCCAGCACTGTGAGCACAGTGTTCCTCTGGAGTCCTCTCCAAATTTAGCTCCCAGGGCTCCCTCCTGCAGTCACCCCACTCCCGCTGTCTCCTCCTATGGTCGTCACTCCTGTTGTCACCTCACCCTGGTGTCTCACTCTTGCTGTCTCAGTCTCATCTCATCCTGCTGTCGCCTCACTCCTTCATGGTTTTTGCTGTTTCCTCCTTGGTTTTTTGCTGCCCACAGAGCACGGAACTGCTCAGAGTTCTGACTTTGCACCTTTCCTGTCCTCTCTCTCCTGAGCAACCCCCAAATCTCCGGCCTGAGCTCCTCAGGGCTGCCTGCACCTACTCATTTCTCTGCCTCCAGCTCTGTGTCTCCCCTGAATCCCCCTTGCTCAGCCCAGCTGCCCATCCAGTGCCAGTGTGGCAGCACCCGCCTACCCAGACGGGGCCACTGAGCCTGAGCTCCTGCACTGCTCTCTGGCATTCATCCTGCAAGCAGTGACCCTGCCCTTCTGGGTCCTCGATGAGAAACCTCAGGCCTGTGTGTGTTTCTCCCAATCCCTTGTGTATCACATAGGCCAGCACCTAGCTATAGCCACCACTGTCCCTCTCTGCTCCACCACAGCAGCTCCCCAACCACAGCCTACAGCCTGCTGTCAATATCCCAGGGCTCTGCCCACCTGGGGAGCAGCAGCCAAAGCCTCCTGGGGGCCCCCCAGCGCCTCCTAACCCTTCATGCAGGCAGTTGGGTGCCTCGCTGGCTTTACCTGGCGCCATAGGTGCTCACCAAGGTGGTTTCCATCCTGACAGGGTCACATGCACTCTGCACAGGGGTAGGTTGTGAACCAGAGGCACGGAACGGGTCAGAGTCACTTCACACTCTGTCCCTCCTGGTGCGTTTGAAGAGAGAGGACAGCATGCCAAAGGCAGGCACTCTGCAAACTGGCGTGACAAGGGCGGGATGGCCAGACCTGACCCATTCTGAGCTACGACTCGGGCCTCGGAGTCCTTCCATCCTGTCTGTTTATCCTTGGCACCTGGTATTGGTGAGGTACATTCAGCCATGGTGGGACAAGGGCAAAAAGGCCGCCCTATGGAATGGCCATAGGAGTAATTTACACAACAGTCATGAATGTTGGGTGGATCAGCACCTGACCTGCTGACTCTTTAAGTCAAAGCCTGGAGTTCCAGCCTTGGAAATAGGTCCTGAGAACTGGCTTGTAGGAAACTTTGCCAAGCCCAGTATGGCAGGTCTTTTCCCTGCTGATCTGAATTAAGATGTGCCCTGTCCTGGGTGACAGACATAATCCACTCGGGATACTCCTGAAAGGTGGCAGGAAGTGACAGGTTTCGTAAAGTGCCAGGGAAGCTCAGCACCACATCCCACCATCTCTCCAGTGGGAGGCCGAGGGCAGCACCACGGCCCCTCCCAGATGTGGGGCTCATGGGTGTAAGGGGCAGGGCGTCCGTTTCTCAAGGCCGTTCTTATGTCTGCTTGTGTTTGTCCTCCCAGATGAACGACAATCTCCTCGAGAGCTGGAGTGACCTGGACGAGCTGAAGGGTGCCAGGAGCCTGGAGACAGTGTACCTGGAGCGCAACCCCCTGCAGAAGGACCCACAGTACAGGCGCAAAGTGATGCTGGCCCTGCCCTCCGTGAGGCAGATCGACGCCACCTTTGTCCGGTTCTGAGCCCTCCTTGTCCTTACCTGGTCCCTCTCCTCAAAGAACTGCCCAGCCACAGTTTTTTAATCCACCTGTTGCTCCTGAAGTCGTCACTCTATCAACAGTCACAGACCCGATGGCAATAAAGAGGCACTGATGATAGCCAACGTGCATGATGCCGCCCACCGTTCTGAGATGCCATTGCTATTAAATCTTGCCACACAGTTTTCCCGGCTGGTTGCTCACGTTTTTGCAGTCATGGGGAGGACGTGGGACACTCTGCATTCGTGCACGAGTCACAGCTGCTTCCTCCGCCCAGAAAAGGGGGTCTGTGAAATATTCCCAAGCTTTCCGGGGAGTGGGTTGTGCAGGGCAGAAGCCGCCACGATCTGCCACACCCAGGGTTCTTCAATCTGTTGGACCAGGTGATGCCAATTTTTTTTTTTTGCAGTTTTTGGCCAGAGCTGGGTTTGAACCCGCCACCTCTGGCATATGAGGCCGGTGCCCCACTCCTTTGAGCCACAGGTGCCGTCCCAGTTGATGCCAGTTTTAAGAACATTACATAAGTTAAGAAAACACTTGGGCAGCAGATGGCACAACCATGTGCTGTGACCCTCGGAGCCCTCCTTTGAGGAGCAGTGGCCAGGCGTAGTGCTGACTGCTTCCCACGTGTGCCTGTCAGTTATCACCATAATCCTTACTGGGGTGAAGGTGCAGGGTTATGGAGACACCCCATGCCCCACAGCTTTGCTGTGCAGCGGCAGACGTGAGCCCAATTGAGTCTCCACAGACAACTTCCAAAGAGAGGGTCCGAACAGGAGGCCACATTACAAGTGGTCAATAGTTCAGACCCTCTTGTTGTTTCGGCTGGGAGGATTTTGTTTTTGTTTTTTGTTTTGAGGCAGAGTCTTGCTCTATTGCCCAGGCTGGAGTGCCAGGGCGCCGCAGTTCCACAGTTCACAGGAAACTCACACCCTTGGGCTTGATCGATCCTCCTGCTGCAGCCTCCCGAGTAGCTGGGACTATAGGTGCCTGCCACAACACCAAGCTAGTTTTTATATTTTTAGTAGAGAGGGGGTCTTGTTCTTGCTCAGGCTGGTCTTGAACTCCTGACCTCTCAGAGTGTCGGGATTACAGGCATGAGCCACTGTGCCTGGCATGTTTTGGCTTTTTTTTTTTTTTTTTTTTTTTGTAGAGACAGAGTCTCACTTTATCGCCCTCGGTAGAGTGCTGTGGCGTCACACAACTCACAGCAACCTCCATCTCCTGGGCTTAGGCGATTCTCCTGCCTCAGCCTCCTGCATAGCTGGGACTACAGGCACCCGCCATAACGCCCGACTATTTTTCTGTTTTGCAGTTTGGCCGAGGCTGGATTTGAACCTGCCACCTTCGGCATATGGGGCTGGCATCCTACTCAAGGAGCCACAGGCACTGCCCCACGTTTTGGCTTTTTTTAATATAAAATTTGCACCCACGGTCTGGCTTTCTTTTGTTTTGTTTTGTTTTTTTGCAGTTTTTGACTGGGGCTGGGTTTGAACCTGCCACCTCTGGCATATGGGGCCGGCGCCCTGCTCCTTTTAGCCACAGGCGTCACCCCCAAGGTCTGGCTTTCATGTGTTGTCCTCTCTCAGGGTCTCACATTCCCCTTCCACAGAATGAGAATGAGTCTCGTGGCCACTCGGGTCCTTTCCACATCCAGGAGCCTACAACAGCACTGCCCACCTGGAGAGCCACTCCCTGCCACATGTTCAAGTTCAAATTCATTAACATGAAATCAGAAGTTCAGTTCCTTGGTTGCACTTGCCTCACTCTGGGCGCAGTCACTGGGGGCGGCCTGTTTCCATCAACACAGTTCTGCCGGGTGCCACTGCTCGAGGTGAATGTCACTGGGTCAGTGACCTTGGCCATCAGATGTCAGCTGCAAAGGAGCTGGAGACTTCACAGCGGTTGGCCTGTAGTTGAAGGTCCCCTTGGTCCTGGTCCTCATCAGGATAAAGTACAGGACTTGCCCGGCGAGCAGCTGCCTACTGAAGAGCTCACATAGGAGACAGGTGCAGGTGGGCCAAACACCACTCAGGTCTGAGGACAAAAGAAAGACATTTTTAGAGGGACTCAAGATTTGAGTGCCATCACTGAAAAATTTATTCAGGGGAGCTCTCCACCCAAACAACTGAATCCAAGTAATGAACTGAAGGGAAAGGCAGGACTGGGAGCAGCAGGAGCTGGAAAGCCAGCCCAACCTGAATTCAAAAGAATGCATGTAATGTGCTTGTGGTGCTTTTTGCAAATGCTTAGACATAATTTTTTTTTTTTTTTGAGACAGAGCCTCAAGCTGTCACCCTGGATAGAGTGCTGTGGCATCACAGCTCACAGCAACCTCCAATTCCTGGGCTCAAGCGAGTCTCCTGCCTCGGCCTCCCAAGTAGCTGGGACTACAGGCGCCAGCCACAATGCCTGGCCAGTTTTTGGTTGCAGCCATCATTGTTGTTTGGCGGGCCTGGGCTGGATTCGAACCCGCCAGCTCAGGTGTACATGGCTAGTGCCTTAGCCCGTTGAGCCACAGGCGCCGAGCGTAGGACCAAGTATTGGTCTAAACCAGTGTTTCTCAGCCTGTGGGTCATGACCCAAAGGAACTGTATTAAAGGTCTGTGGCATTAGGTTTTTTTTTTTTTTTGTAGAGACAGAGTCTCACTTTATCGCCCTCAGTAGAGTGCCATGGAGTCACAGCTCACAACAACCTCCAACTCATGGGCTTAGGCGATTCTCTTGCCTCAGCCTCCTAAGTAGCTGAGACTATAGGTGCCCGCCACAACGCCTGGCTGTTTTTTGATGCAGTTCAGCGGGGCTGGGTTTGAACCCGCCACCCTCGGTATATGGGCCCGGCGCCCTACTCGCTGAGCCACAGGCGCTGCCTAAAGGTCTGTGGCATTAGGAAGGTTGAGAACCACTGGTCTAAACACAGTCCTCAGTACCTAGTGCAATACCTAACATGTAGTAAATACTGAATAGAAATTGTTTAAAGGGGAAGAAATAAAATGAAAGTTGTTTTCTTTCTATTGAAGAAGGACTAACCCTCAACATGTGGCTGTACCTGGCGGCCCTCGTGGGCCTGTACTACCTGCTGCGCTGGTACCGGGAAAGGCAGGTGGTGAGCCACCTCCGAGACAAGTACGTCTTCATCACGGGCTGTGACTCCGGCTTCGGGAACTTGCTGGCCAGACAGCTGGACACTCGAGGTTTGAGGGTGCTGGCTGGGTGTCTGACAGAGAAGGGGGCTGAGCAGCTGAAGGCCCAGACATCAGACAGGCTGGAGACAGTGAGACTGGATGTCACCAAGATGGAGAGTGTCACTGCAGCTACCCAGTGGGTGAAGGAGCGTGTGGGGGACAGAGGTATGAAGAAGTGTTTTCTCCTTTCATTTACTTAGGAATGAAGATGCCAAGGTTATAGTTGTGCCTTGGTATCCATGGGGGATTGGTTCTAGAACTTCATGTGGGTACCAAAATTTGTAGATGCTCAAGTCCCTTATGTAAATGACATTCTATTTGCATACAACCGATGCACATCCTCCCATATACTTTAAATCATCTCTAGATTACTTATAATACCTAACATAGTGAAAATAGTTGTTATACTACATTGTTTAGAGAATAATGACAAGAAAAATAATTCTGTACATGTTCAGTACAGATGTAGATTTTTGTTCATATATTTTCCATCCATGGTTGTTTGGATCCATGGATAAGAAGAGTCAACTGTATGTCTCAAAAGCAGGGCTTAAATGCAACCAGTGTAACATGGTTTCTTGTACCCTCAATGAATCCCCAAGAATAAAAAAAAAAAAAAAAAAAAGCAGGGCTTAAAAGGTGGACTTTGTCATTTGAAAGACTCTGAGAATCTTTTATGGTATTCGTTTCCCTAATAATGTTTCTATTGAAAGATTAGCTCAAAAGACTTGAGGCCATTCTTTTACCTTGTAGGTCATGTATTTAGAAACACAATTCTTTTTTTTTTTTTTTTTTTGAGACAGAGCCTTAAGCTGTCGCCCTGGGTAGAGTGCTGTGGCATCACAGCTCACAGCAACCTCTAACACCTGGGCTCAAGTAATTATCCTGCCTCTGCCTCCCAAGCACCTGGGACTACAGGCACTTGCCACATTGCCTGGCTATTTTTTGGTTGCACCCGTCATTGTTTGGTGGGCCCAGGTGGGATTTGAATCCGCCAGCTCAGTTGTATGTGGCTGGTGCCTTAGCCGCTTGAGCCACAGGCGCTGAGCCAGAAACACAATTCTTTACGTCTCAAGTTTTTAAGATATTCTTAAGAGTATTTCTTCTTTTTCTATTGTCTATAAGATTTGGCATGATCTGTTTTTTTAAATTATCTTTTACCTTTATTTATAAATATTAGTTGTCTATTTTTTTGGGACTTTGGAAAAAAATAAGAAGTTAACTGGTGACTCCATACTGAGCCTCAGAGTCAAAGCATTCTATAATAGACATACTCTTCTCTGACAAAAAAAAAAAAAAAAGATGTTCTTAAGAAACAGATTTATCTTTCCATGGTTGCTATTTAAAACATAGGCATTCCTGAAGTCATCTTTTGATCCTCTCTGCAAAAATATATACACATATTTTTGAGACAGAGCCTCAAGCTGTCACCCTGGATAGAGTGCTGTAGCATCACAGCTCACAGCAACCTCCAATTCCTGGGCTCAAGCGAGTCTCTTGCCTCCACCTCCCAAGTAGCTGGGACTACAGGCGCCTGCCACAAC
>CAUYON010073230.1:0-21883 GCA_963573935.1 Arctocebus calabarensis | reverse complement strand
TAAGGCCTATGATTCAGTGAAAAAAATAAATTAGTTTTTAAGAATTATCTTTTACTTTTATTTATAAATATTAGTTGTATGTTTTTTGAGACTTTGGGAAAAAAAATAAGAAGTTAACTGATGACTCCATACTGAACCTCAGAGTCAAAGCATTCTATAATAGACATACTCTTATCTGACAATGTGAATGTTACTTTCTTTGCATTATTATTATTATTGTTAATTATTGTTTGGTATTTTGATGCAGCAATCATCTGATTTTTTTTCTGAATGTATTTATCTTCATTCATTCTTTACAAGGTTTTTGTTTCTAGTCCTTATCTTTAACATTGTTATTGTTATTAAATTTTAAGCCTTTTTAATTCTGTGAAGGCAAAAAGTGGAAACCTAATAAACACATGTATGTGTCAAAAATAAAAAAAGTAAATAGATTAGAAATTTTTAATTGATGTATATATAACCAGTGGTGGTATTTTTATCTTATTTTAATGAAGAGAACAAAAACGCCACCTTGCATATAATTTGGTTTGTGGATGGAGAACCAAATGACTTCCAGAAAACTGTACTCTCTCTACAGAGTAAAATGGTAGAATTATTGCTTCAGATATAAAGCATCCCCAGGTACCTAATTATGTCCATTCTTTTTGTCTCTCAAGTTATGACAAAATACCACTGACATTTTTGGAGAATAAAAGTCCAGGGGAGTTTTAGGTAGGGCAGGATGATAGCTGTAGGCAGCCGTGTCCAAAGCCGGGGCTACCAGGCAGCACCAATAGCAGAATTGCTCTGCATTCCAAAGACAGTATTTTTGGTCTCTGCTTAATTCTACTTCTGTCTTAGCTGTCAGTAACCCTGAGTGCACAGGAACAAGGGAACAAGAGAGAAGAGGGAAAGAGGCCGACACGGGAACCTTACTGACAGTGCTGGTAGGCAAGGTCACCTCCCCAATGTTGTCAGCATTGTCAAGGTCCCAAAGGCAAGAACACAAAAAGTTGCAAGGCCTGAGAATTACTTGCCCAAATGCATCTCTTGAAATTTTCTTTTTTCTTCTTTCTTTTAGGTATTGAGCTGGATGAAGACGGGTCCCTGGATGGGAATAGTGACTTAACAATCAGAGGGCGTCTACTGTCCCTGGTAGAGAAGGTGACATACTTGAAGAAGAAGCAAGCAGAAAAGCCCATTGAGAGTGACTCCAGGAAGTCCTGTGAGTAGCCTTAGAGGCCTTTGGCAAAATGGCTCAACCACCGACACTTACTCATCCTTTGAACAAGCACGGTGCTACTGGATAAGCCAGTGAGATAACTGAGTTTGAAACTTCTCAAATCCTTAAGTAGGTGCCTGTAGCTGCCAGGCATAGACGGCGTTTTGCAGCCAGATTTATAGCACCCGGCTGAGAGGCAGCAGCATGATAAGACCGTACTAGATGGTCTTTATAGAGAACTCAGAATTTGGGCATTTAATGAGATACTATGAAGAGAAAGTATAAAGGGAATACTTTAGCCTTCATATTAAAATACTATGCAAGAGAAATAAAGATATAGATAAATAAAAAAATAAAATACTATGCAGTTGATTTTCAAATATTATTGCATCAAATTTAACCTTTCTTTTAAAGTCAAAATGGACACTATCTATAACTATTCCTTGGTTCTGAAGTATTTCCTAAAGTGTTATGCATTGCTGGTTCATCCAGACCCTATTTAACCAAGAATAACAGCTGCTACTCCTGGAAACAAAATAATCACCCTTGGCAGTGAATCACTTGGGCAGAGCACGTGGGGAAAGTCTGTAAGATCTGACCTACTTATTCCTCATTTCTGAGACTCAAGACTTGATTTTTAAGATACATTGCTGATTTATTAACAGCATTTTCTGAAAATAAATAAATAAGTAAATAAAATAAACTCACTAAAATATTTGCAGCTTTAAGAAACTAACTTACAATGGAAAACCTTTATCCATGAAATAACTTCTAAATTTATTCTTCAGGGTCACAATCAGATTGAGTCAGATTATCCTTAAAATCAGAGGTTCACAGTTTCTTATGAATCACTTTCATTATCAAGTTTTTGATCTTGACCTACTAAAATGATAGCATAGTTTTGAGATATATATATGGAGATAAAGTGGCATGCCATTTGCATTTTGTATTTAGTTAAAATTGGTAGTTTTTGTTTTTCCTTAAATAATCTCTAGATGGAAGTAAAATTGCTTCTTTTGAAAAGGAGCTGCAGTATTAATGACAGGAATTAAGTGCCTTGCTATGGATGAATTGGTCACAACAATGCCACTTAGTTTTGACATTTTCTATTTATTTTAAGAAGTGTAGAAGTTTCTGTTGCTTTTGAGTTTGCTGCATTTCATGTTACATTGCAAGACTACATATGACTAAGGCGCCAGCCACGTACACCTGAGCTGGTGGGTTCGAATCCAGCCCGGGCCCACCAAACAACAATGATGGCTGCAACCCAAAACTGGCCAGGCATTGTGGCAGGCGCCTGTAGTCCCAGCTACTTGGGAGGCAGAGGCAGGAGATTCGCTTGAGCCCAGGAATTGGAGGCTGCTGTGAGCTGTGATGCTACCGCACTCTACCCAGGGTGACAGCTTGAGGCTCTGTCTCAAGAAAAAAAAGACTATTTATGAAAAAACTTTTCACTTTAATTCAACTTCACGATCAAATTCCTTTGGAGACATGTTACGTGAAAAATAGGGGCTCAAATTTAATTAAATATATAATTACATGGTTCCTATTGCAAATGACTCAACTGAGAACAAAGAGTTGGATAAACAGATATCTCCTTAACATCCATGACTGACCATTATAAGGAAATAAGATAGACCATCTAGAGGCATATAATGGAACAAAAAACAGAAGTAAGAGTAATCATCATATCATGTTAATTTCCATCCTTTCAATTACTTAGAGGTTGCAACAGTAATTTTAAACAAGTGGTACAATTAAAGCTTAATAATTATAAGGTTATTTCTAAAGAAATGTTCGTATATTATTATCTTTGCTTGACCATAACTGATCTTTATGGAAATGTGTGTATATAATGTTTCAATGAAGTTCATTTTCTTTGAAGAGTATTTCTAGTCTTTTCAGTTTTGGTACAAATAGCGATACCAGTTTGGGGTGGATATAGCACTGAAATATCTAACTGATTTGTCTTTTCTTATTTTCCTTTTTAAAAAAAAATCCATAAATACTTTGTAGCCACTCTTCAGCAGTTGATTTCTGAGACCATGGTCCGATGGGCTCAGGAGTCTGTCATTGAGGACCCTGAGTTGGTGAGGGCCATGTTTGCATTGCTCCATCGGCAATATGACGGCATCGGGGGTCTGGTCCGGGCTCTGCCAAAGACCTACACCATCAACGGCGTCTCCGTGGAGGACACCATCAAGCTGCTGGCGTCTCTCGGGCAGATTCGCTCTCTGCTGAGTGTGAGAATGGGCAAAGAAGAAGAACAGCTCATGATTCACGGATTAGGGTACATTACTGAAATGTTACAACCCTTTGTCTTGTAGACCTTTTCTTTCTAGTTTGTGATCCCAATAGTAAGTATAGCGGGGGCATTAATGCAAATAGACTGTCTGGATCACGGGAAGGAGAGTTTGCTGCTTTTCTAGAGATGATCTTTTTACGCTAAATAAGAAAGTTGATCAATAACAAAATAATGACTACATTTACAGCTAGATACTAAGGTGGCATAACACGCAGGCAATATTTTAGAGTGATTTTTTTCTTAATCCTTTACTAATGTATAGTCATATAGAAAAACAGAGGATAACAAAAATGCATTAAAATCCGTGATGGGTTGTGGGAAATAATAAGGAAGCTTATCTGTATCTTTGACCTTGGAAAAAGCAAGGAGAAAGAAACTTCTCTGAGGCTTCAACACCATGAACTTGTGCTTCGTGTGGATCAGGCTGTTAAAATTTATCCCCAAATTCAAGAGTGAGCACAAAACAAAGATACTTCAGAGTATTTATTTATAGGCCTTCACAGACAGACCTTCAAAGGTTTTTAATTGAAGGGTATACATTAAGGAAAAGAAAATGGAATTGAGCGGGAAAGAATGAAATGCAATAAGTTTTACACGCCAGTAGTATCTATAGCCCTGTTAGTATGAGGGCTGTTGGGAAAGTATCCAGCAATTATTAATCATACTCTTTATATAACATGGCTGGATTCTTTCCGGACAGCCCTCATCTACTCAGTCACTAAGACTGTCTGTAATATAAATATAAGCATATTAATAAACTTGTATAGGTTGTGGATGTGAAAATTTGATGGAATCAAAATAATAGCAGATTAAAATATATATGTAAGCAATATATATATCCAGCTATATATATATATACACACATATATATATAAAGCAATATGATGTTCATAAGAAAACACCATAATATAAAAATGTAGAAACCTGGCATATAGAGTGTTAAAAGTGATTAAAGACAAATTCTCATCCAAACAAGCTAATATACTTATATAAATATTAAGGAAAACAGGAAGTAATAAAGATAACTGTCACATGAAGAAAATAAAACACAAAGAAACAATAAAATTACTCAAATAAACCGAGGGTGGGTTCTTTGAAAAAAAACTCACAACATACCAAGCTTTTTCTTTGGCAGAACTCACAAATAATCCTGAGAAGAAAACCAATGTATACTGATCCAAATTGTCTGATACCATTTCTGTATGTTTTAAACTCAAAGAACAATATTTTCTATTGCTTGTGGTCCTATTAGGTATTTAAAATTATAAAAGTGGACGGGAAGGTCATAATCCAAATTTATGGTAATGACCCTGAACATCAGTGTATTAAGGGAATCAAGAGGGGAAGCAGAAAAGCCAACCCAAAAAAGCGAATGTTATGGTCTTTACCTATGATTGTGTGGGCGAGAGGGGTTATATTCGAGTATTAATATTTAAATATGACCTGAGTCCACATTTACGGTGCATCTTAGAAGGGTACAGGTGAAACGTACTAAATGTAGAATATAAATGTCTGTACACAATAACGAAGAAAATGCCATGAATGCTATGTCAACCAGTTCAATGAAAATATTTCAGATTGTATATGAAATCAACACATTGTACCCCATGATTACATTTATGTACACAACCATGATATAATAAAAAAATAAGGAAAAATAAATAAATAAATAAATAATCTGACCTGAGGACGACTTGATATAAAGCGTGTCCTTCCTTAACCAAATGAAGAGAGAGTCTTCCAGGAAATGGAGATCACTTTCTTAAATGGACACCCAACAGTAATATGTGCCATTAAAAAGTAAATCATTCACTAGTGATAAAACTCAAAATGTTACTAAAACATAAAATGCTGCATTTTTGTGGTATTAGGAACATTTCATTCAGCAAACAGACAGCTGGGTAAATCATAGTCTGCACTACTGGGCAATAGAATTATCTGTTTAATTTACCTAAAACTAAAAGCAAACAAGGTTTTAAAAATCAAAATTACTTCATTCAAAAAAAATTTGAATTGATGAGAAAAACGAAAAGGAAAAAGATGGTTTTGTTTATCTTAATTTTTTCTTGAATGAAAAAAAGTTACGCCTATATCAGGGCTGGGCCCCAAAGTTTTTTTCTGAGCTCTACTATGTAAAAGCTTCCTTTATTTAAACACACAAGAATCATACTAGTCTATTTTTTTTTTTAATATAGCTGTGGTAACTAAAGTTGAGCATATAACTAAATGAATAGGTAAGTGATTCAATTAATCAATTGGAAGAGAGGTTTCAATTTTCTTGTAAACTGTATGTTATTTTCTTGCCATTGCTCTGACAAGAAAATGTTTTACAGAAAAGAGTCTTAGCATTGAGTTGATTTATGTTAAAACTGAAATCAACAGAGCTCTTTATTTGCGATGAGTGATGCTGTCTCCTGAACACTAAGACTCTTAGAAATACCTTGACACATGTGTTTCAGGAATGTGTAATTCCGCAATGAGAACAGGAAGGTATCATCTGCTGCTGTTGCTTTCAATTGAATGTCTGTTTTAATGGCTGAATAGTTTGTGCCTGGATTTCACATGTATTCAGTTTCTCTTGGAGAATGAATATACATCCTTTACAACATCTTGCTAGAATGGTAATATAAATATAACAGGAACTGCTACCGTTATTTTGCATATTGAATGTGATTCTAAAAATGGCATATAGTATATGAATAGCAGAGATATTTATATACCGAGAATTTTCATAGGATTTTTTTAATAATAAGGATAGTATAACAGTGATTCATATTTTTCTACAGGAGGTTGGACTCATGGCTGGATGGCCACACAATTAAGAATGATGTGTCCCAAATATATTTCATGCAAACTGATATTTACATTTTTAGTATATTTCACATAATTGAAAAGAGTAGAAAGTATAAATCTCTTTTGGTAGACAGTCAATATTTTTGATGAAAACATGATTGCCTTCATTAACTTCTATAGCTGACCTATGATTACTCTTACTTTTCAATTCACATAAATTAATTCTAAAAGATTTATCATAATCCCAGATAAATCTTTATTTAATTTTTTTCTGATCTCTGTGTTTTCCCTCACACCTCTAATGTTTTTCTAGGGATATCATGAATAACAAAGTGTTTTACCAACACCCTAATCTCATGAGGGCGCTGGGAATGCACGAGACTGTGATGGAGGTCATGGTCAATGTCCTTGGAGGTGGAGAGTCCAAGGTAAAGGGATGCTATTTGGTGTACTGTCCTGGAGCACGTGGATTGCTAATTCTGAATGAGAATTTCTTAACTCCTTTTAGGAGGACTATTTTATAAAGAATATTTTAAAATGTATTTTTATTTCAGATTTATATGAGGATACAAATGATTAGGCTGCATTGTATTCCTTAGGTAAAGTTCAAGTTGTAGTTGAACCTTCACCCACTCAAGTGCCCATCAACCCATGAATGGCTTAACAAACGGTGGTATATACCATAGAATGCTATTTAGCCATAAACAAGATGGAGACTTTTCATCTTTTGTATTTACCTGGATGGAGTTGAAGCACATTTTCTTCTTAGTAAAGTATCACAAGTATCCAGTGTACTCAATACAAATATGAAGCCAATAAAGAACATTTTTGTGGAAAAAAAAGTACAAACCTTAGAGAGTTGGATGTGCTACTATATTTTTTCCCCCATGATATTGATAAAAGTTTCTGCCTTGTGCTGTGTAATTTATTGTTTCCTAAATTATTCCCATTTAGGGTATATTTTGAACCTTTACAACTTAACTATATATACTACGTATCAACTGATTTGAATTATAAATCAGTCCCCATGGCTTCAGACTGAGCCATTCCTTATGATTCTGGTGATGGTTGGTTTCATGAAATTTCTCATCAGTTCAAGATTTGATGGTGACACTCTGGAATGTATTTGTTGTAAGACTCCAAAGCGAACATTTAAGTGACTACAATTTAAATAAAATTCCTTGAAAACTAAATTGTAGAATAATATAATAAACAATTTCGTGTAAATCAGTATAATTTCATAACCTCTGATGTGTAAAATATGTTAATGTTTCTCAATTTTAAATCTCAAGATGTATTTGTCACAATACAGAAATATGTCCGTATTTTCCATGAGCAACCTGTCTCCAGTAGACTTATAAAGGTATTTATAATATACAGTATTCTGTTAGGGAAGGATGTCAGGGAACATCTGGGGGATCCTGTGACAAGATCTGGCCCTCAAGGGAGATGTCTTTGGTGGGGCCACCAACCAGTTAGCAACCCATCTCAGCAGATGCAAATCAGAGCAATATAAATCCCAGGGATCGCGATGATGATGATAATAATAATAATAATAATACCCTACTATGTTGTGCCAAGTACTGAACTGTATATATTTTGGAAATTATCTAAATGAATCTTTTCCTCCCTCTTTACCTAAAGTAAGTATTTTATCTATATTATAGAACAGAACAAAGGAGGTTGGATAATTTCCCAAGGAAGCACAGACGATAGTGGTAGTCAGGAATTGCAACTGGGTCTGCCTGATTCCTAAACCAGGCTTATGGCAACC
Organism: Arctocebus calabarensis; assembly: GCA_963573935.1. Taxonomy (NCBI): domain Eukaryota; kingdom Metazoa; phylum Chordata; class Mammalia; order Primates; family Lorisidae; genus Arctocebus; species Arctocebus calabarensis. Next base: position 13,810 of record CAUYON010073230.1, on the reverse strand, counting down.
TTTCAATTTAGGGCTATAAATTAATTCCGTATCTTACCCATTGATGGTAATGAGTTAGTTTCAGGCTTGATTTTTCAGTGGTTCAAGGACAAAGGGAATCATAGTCTACACATCTGAAGGTCTTCAGTATCTAAAGTTTGGCACAGTTGGACACATGTGAATTGACAAAGTGGTTGAGGCCTCAATTTCTGAACTCAATTTTATAAAGATTATTTGCTTTCCTTAGCTAACTAAGTGCTCTTCACACAGGAAATCACATTTCCCAAGATGGTGGCCAACTGTTGTCGTTTTCTCTGTTACTTCTGTCGTATAAGTAGGCAGAATCAAAAAGCTATGTTTGATCATCTCAGTTATTTACTGGAAAACAGCAGTGTTGGTCTTGGTAAGTAAATCTATGACTTTTAAATAACTTTTAGATTAAAATAATGCATAGGTATTGCATTTGAAAACTGAACTTTTAGTTGAAAAATTGGCAAAGAAAAAACGAACAGACATCGCCCAAAAGAAGACATACAAATGGCCCACAGGTATATGAAAAAATGCTCAGCATCATTAGTTATCAACCAAGTGCAACTGGAAACCACAGTGAGATATCACTTCACACCTTTTAGAATTTTTTTCTTTTTTCTTTTTTTTTTGATTTGTTAAGGTCTAGAACATGGTATATCTTTTTTTTTATTAAATTATAGCTGTGTGCATTGATGCAATCAAGGGGTACAATATGCTGGTCTTATATACAATTTGAAATATTTTCATTGAACTGGCTAACATAGCCTTCATGGCATTTTCTTAGTTATTGTGTTCAGACCTTTATATTCTGCATTTAGTAAGTTTCACCTGTTCCCTTCTCAGAATTTCTGTTATCAAAAATACAAGAGGTCATTGTTGGCAAGAGTGTGGAGAAAAGAGAACCTTGTGCACCATTGATGGGAATGTAAATTAGTATAGTGATTTTGGAAAATAGTAAGGACGTTCCTCAAAAAAATTAAAAGTAGAACTACCATATGATTCAACAATTTTACTTCTAGCTATATAATGAAAGGAAATGAAATCAGCATGTCAAAGAGATATCGACGTTCCCGTGTTCATGGTAGTGTTATCCACAATAGCTATGACATTGAATTGGCAGAGAAAATGTGAAATATATGCACAAAAGAATACTATTCAGTCCTTATAAAGAAGGAAATCCTGTCATTTACAACATGAATGAACCCAGGGATATCATATTAAGTGAAATGAGCCCTGCATAGAAAGACAAACACCACCTAATTTCACTTTTATGTGAACTCTAAAAACATTGAACTTGTAGAAGCAGAGAGTAGATTCCCAGGGCTGGGGGTGAGGGTTGGGGAGCTGTTGGTTCAAGGATACAAAATTTCAGTTAAGTAGGAGAAATAAGTGGTGACCACAATTAGTAACTGCACGTTTTAGTCTTAAAAATTGCAGAGACTAGATTTTGGGTGTTCTCACCACTAAAAATAAAACATGTGTGATGTAGTGTCTATTTTAATTAGCTCAGTCAAGTCGTTCCACAATGTATACATACTTCAAAACATCATGTGGTATATGATAAATACATAACGATTTTTGTCAATTAAAAAATGAGTACTTTTTTTTAAAAAATTAAACTTTAAATCAATTTAGATTTTGTACAGTATGTGTGATGTTTAGAATTACATTTTAAGAGTTAGTGTGTATTTATATGAAATCTGTGACTGCACTGCACAATCCAGGCTTTATTCCATCTTCATTTGAATTTACAGCCTCACCAGCTATGAGAGGGTCAACACCCCTGGATGTAGCCGCAGCCTCGGTGATGGATAATAATGAACTAGCCTTAGCTTTGCGTGAGCCAGATCTGGAAAAAGTGAGCAATGTTCCTGCCCCGTGTATTTCTGTGAATTACGCTTGTTCATAGTTTTTTCTCGAGCTTGTTTAAATATAAATAACTGTATTGTAGTGGTATTAGAATTATAGTACATTAGAATTGCAATTGGCATTATACACTATCTGTTATAAACGACATATGCAATTCTGTATACTGGATGTTATATTCCAGTTAGAAGTTATAAATAACAAGAAATTTGAGATATGGTATTTCCTCTGATTACAAGCATATTTTTCCCCATGGATCAGAAATCAACCTACTGTATCTGTATATTATATGTTTTTGTCTTTTCATGATACCTGCCTTCATTTTTGCTGTGATCATACAGTTCTAGTTTCTTAAAATGTTTCAACACTTCATCCTAATATTTTATCATATATTCCTTTATGTATGCCAGCACAAGGCCCTGCACTTTAAGCATATAATCCACAAATGTGTGTCTATACTGTTGATAACCGTTGTGTTCATCATAGCCCCAAACTGAAAGCAACTCAACTATCCATCAGTATAGGAAGTGATAAACAAAACTGTGGTACACCCACGTAGGGTAGAATGCTATTCCACTGTAAAAAAAAGAAAAACGTACTGACAAAAAGCTACCATGTGAAAGAATCTCAAAACTCACTATACCATGTGAAAGAAGCCAGGCACCAAAAGGTGTGTGCTGCATGGTAACATGTATAAGTCTTCCAGAAAAGGTAAACTAATTATAGCAAGAGGCAACACAGTGTCTGAAACTCGTGCACAGGGAGAAAGGGACAGCTAAGAGCACCGTGGAACTTCGAGGAGTGATAAAAATGTTTTGCATCCTGATTTTGGTGCATTTTTACAGAAGTGTCCATCTCTCAAAGCTGATGTAACTCAATCTGTTTGATAAGTTGTTCTTCCAGCTTTACTTTCACAGGTAAAACTTCTTTAGGGATTTCTTTTAAAACTGAATCTGTATGAAATGTTGTAGAGGATCAACATTCTTATAAAATAAAACCTTTTAAAAGGTACAAGCTGTGCAGAGATAGAATGTGTTAACTTCAACAATGCTAAAAAGTGGGTAGTATTATCACAAATTTTCTAGACATTGAAACTTGAGTTCAAAAGTATAAGTAACTTGTTCAAAATCATGGATCCAGTAAGCAAAGCAGGTCTGATCTGAGCCAAGCTGCTTGAATCTAAGCTTAGGTTTTCTTTCTTTCTCTAAGTGTCTTCTCACTCCTGCTTCCCCATTAAATTGACACCTCATTTTGGAAACAATTTGCTTCTTAAAATATCTCTGCATCTCAAGGAGGGCACAGTGGCTCGTACTTACAATCCCAGACCTTGGGGAGGCTGAAGCGGGAGGATCACTTGAGGCCAGGAGACTGGACAACATAGTAAAATCCTGTTTCTATAAAATATAACACAAGTTACCCAGATGTGATGGTGTGCACTTGTAGTCCAGGCTACTCAGGAGGCTGAGACAGGAGGTTGACCCCAGGAGTTGAAGGCTGCATTGAGCTGTGATGATTCCACTGCACTCTAGCCTGGGTGACAGCAAGACCCTGTCACAAAACAAAACAAACAAAAACCCGAAACAAAAAAAGCTTTACATCTTGATCAGATCCTTCAGTATCTCAGACAATTTCAGTATTTACATTGGGCTAGTGGTCATTAGTCATTTTTGAAGTTTAGCAAATATTATGATTTCTGTAAGTAAATGTCTCAAATTAAATGATATAAATTTTAGAAATATTTTTCTTTCAGGGAGTTTATAAATTTTAGGAATATTTTTCTTTCAAAGAATTTATTCAGAAACATTTGTTATATATAAATATAAATTTATATATTTAAGTTGCTTTAGGAATATTTTTCTTTCTGGAGTTTATTCATAAATATTTTATTATGATAGCACTTATATTTAAATATATTAAGATATATTTCAAAGAATTTATTCATAAATATTTTTTATATATAAATATAAATATATATATTTAAGTTGCTTTAGGAATATTTTTAGTTCTGGAGTTCATTAATAAATATTTTATTATGATAGCACTTGTAATATTTAAATATATCTTAATATTTAAATATATCTTAATATTTAAATATATTAAGATATATTTCAAGGAATTTATTTAGGAATATTTTTCTTTCTGGAGTTTATTCATAAATATTTTATTATGATAGCACTTATACTATTTAAATATATCTTAATATTTAAATATATTAATATAATTAATAATATCAAGATAATATTTAATATAATATTAAGATAATATTTAAATATATTTAAATATTAATATATATTTAATATATTATATATAATGTGTAACATTATACATTTGTATAACATATATAATATATTATATATTACAATATAATATATAATATATTTGTATAACATTATATATAATATAATAATAACATATTATATATAATATGTTATTATAATATTAATTATCATAATATAATATTATGTATAACATATATAATATACTATATATTATATAATAATATTATAATATAATATAATATATTTGTATAACATTATATAATATATTATATTATATTATTATAATATTATATATTATATATAGTGTATGACATATTTAACATAATATATTCAAGTATATTTAAATATACTTGAATATATTTAAAAATATATTTATATATATACACATATCTTAATTCTAAGGTTTTACTAAAATTCGAGTGGATAATCATGGATTAAAAAGAATTTGCCAAATTTCATTTTGAGGACATTATTTATTATGGCTGGCGTTACGTATTTAATGACTTTTCATCTGATGACATTTTGCTAATCGCCTTGTTTGTAGGTTGTTCGTTATTTGGCTGGTTGTGGACTGCAGAGTTGCCAGATGCTGGTGTATAAAGGCTACCCAGACATTGGCTGGAATCCAGTTGAAGGGGAGAGATACCTAGACTTCCTCAGATTTGCTGTCTTCTGCAATGGTAAATAGGACCTGATTGCTTGAGGTCTTTGGTTATGGTTAAAACTGCATACCAATAGATACGTATTGTAAAGATTTATTCCAATATTTTGATGAAGGAAGTAGTAGTAAAAAAAATATGCATTTTGTAATTGCTAGGACTTTTTCACTGTAATAATTGACTATACTATATTTGTTTTGATAGTACTTTTCTTATTTAAATTACAATATTTAAGCCCCTGTTCTCATACATTTTTAAAATTGGATTCAAGTAATATTTAAGATTATGACATTTCCACTATCCCATTAATGAGAATGAGTAGTTTATATCTCCAGAATATTTTACTTTGAACCTTTTTTTTTTTTGTTGAGAGAGCCTCAAGCTGTCACCCTGGATAAAGTGCTATGGCATCACAGCTCACAGCAATCTCCAATTCCTGGGCTCAAGCGAGTCCGCCTCCCAAGTAGCTGGGACTGCAGGCGCTCACCACAACACTCGGCCATCTTTTTGGTTGCAGCCGTCATTGTTGTTTGGTGGTCCGGGCTGGATTCGAACCTGCCAGCTCAGGTGCACGTGGCTGGTGCCTTAGCCCACTGAGCCACAGGCGCTGAGCCGACTTTGAACATTTTAAGTGCAAGAAAATTTCACTCTATCTTACCTGCATGAAACTATCATTTGGATTAAAAATTGGCTTTACTAGGATTTTCTTGAGTCTCAGTTAATTTTAAAGTTAGAAATGATTAGTATAACATTCATTTGCTCAGAACTATTGTATGATTCTTACTTGTTGCCTTATCTTCCCCCTCTGACTTCAGGGGAGAGTGTGGAAGAAAATGCAAACGTGGTGGTGAGACTGCTCATTCGGAGGCCTGAATGCTTTGGTCCTGCTTTGAGAGGGGAAGGTGGGAATGGTCTTCTCGCCGCCATGGAAGAAGCCATAAAAATAGCGGAGGATCCTTCCCGGGATGGCCCCTCACCAAACAGTGGATCCAGTAAAACACTGTAGGTCTAAGACACACACCCTCTTGAGTAATTTACACTCCTTGACTCGGAATTTGACAAAGTATATTTTGCCTTCTAGTAACTCTGATACAACTTGTGATACTGAAGATTTCTCCCCTTGAAAATAGAATATCTTAGACTGGGAAGAAGGGCTGGAATTTGCTGCTGGGATAGGTTCAATGAACAAAGAGAGAGCTGAGGGAGATTGTATAGATTTAGTAGAGAGGAATTTAGGTCGGAGGAGAGACAGTTTGCGAGTTTTCCCAGGGAGCTAGGGCGAAGTGGGTTGGTACAAATGATGGCAGGTGAACCTCTGGGCTTGGACTAGAGTTTAGCAGAAAGGGAATGAAAATGAACTTTTGTGATTACAGTGAGAGAGAAAAATGCATTGGCAAGAAAATGGGGGATGTGACTAAACTGGTTTGTCTATGGGAGGAGTAAAATTCTGGCTTCCAGTATCGGAGACACACGAGAGAGACCATCGCTGCCTTAGGCTTGTCCATAGCACACGTTGTTCATTCTAGATCCCAGGAATGGACCTAGTCACCATGCATGTTGTTATCTGTGTTGTTCATCATGTTTTGTTTTATTTTTATTATTTTTTATTTTTACATATACATGTGTTTATTAGATTTCCACTTTTTGCCTTTACAAAATTAAAAAGGCTTAAAATTTAACAACAATAACAGTGTGTAAGGTAAAGACTAGAAACAAAAACCTCGCAAAGAACGAACAAAGATAAATACATTCAGAAAAGAAAAAAGAAGATTGCTGCAACTAGGAACTAAGCAATAATAATACTAGTAATGCTAAGAAAGTAACATTCACATGGTCAAGTAAGAGTACGTCTATTATAGAATGCTGAGACTCTGAGGCTCAATATGGAGTCATCACTTACTTCTTATTATTTTTTTCCAAAGTCTCAAAAAATAGATAACTAATATTTATAAATAAAAATAAAAGATAATTCCGAAAAAAAACAGATCATGCCAAATGTTATAGACAATAGTAAAAGCAGAAATACTTCAAAATCTTTCTACTTAATCTGGATACACCTGATATTAAAATTGGAAAAAATATATTATTATAAAGGAGAAATTACAAACATAATTCACTTATAAATGAGGATGCAGTATCCTATATCCTAATATTTTTTATGTTTTTTTAATCTGTGGAGGTGACTGTCCTCCAAGGGGGTTATGTACCCACACTGCTGGTGCTTCTGATAAAATATAATGTGGAGTCTTTAGTGGGGCAGTTTTCAAGTAAAAAGTAGCAGAGTTCATGCCGTCCTGCAAACCCTTGTTTTTTCGCAGTCAGACAAGGTGTAGATATTCTCTTAACATCACTGCCAGATTTCCAGACCAGGAGCCCTCCAAGAGCACGAGTGAGCACTCCCCATCACACACACACCCTGGTGCATGTTCGCCGGACAGCCAGAGGGAACCAGGGAGCCCCGAGGTTCTCGCTGTCATAGAGAATATATCCAGAGATCGGTGTTTCCGGACCACACTGGCAGGTGTACACCCGAGGGCCCTGGGAGCAGCCTTGCATGCCCAGGAACGAGGTTGTCAGATAAGGCCTTGCTGTCGCTCTGCAGACGGCTGTGTCCAGTGGAGGCAGCTGTCTAACAGCTTACCAAGGAGGAAGGAAGTGAGCCTCTAGGGTTATCCAGATTTGTCACTCGTCAGCAGGATAATAAATAAGTATGTTTTTGTCGCAGAGATGGAGAGAAAGCTGTGCTGGGGGGTAGGGGTAGGTACGGTTGGCATAGAGGTAGGTGGGTAAGTGCAATGACATTTATGAAGTGCTTATTCTGGCAGGGTTGGGTGCCTTGCACCTGCAATCTTAGAAGACATCCTTGTCACCCTTTCTCTTTACGTGTCCAATTTACAAAAGTAATCTAAATTTACACTCTCCTTCCATCAGTCATTTCCTTTTTCATACCCTCTCTGCCATTAGAAATGAGCAGCATCCGTCTAATTCGAAATGCCTCATTTTCCCCTTCAAAGGAATCTCAATACTGCGTAGTAGAATCTCACATCTGATCTTTCACCCTTTGTTATTTTTCTTTAAAAATGTCAAGCCATAAGTTGAAAACGCATATGACAAGTATCGGGGGGGGGGGGGGAGGGCAAAGAATGTATTTCGTTGTGGTCCATTTCTTTTCTGTCTGAAAGCTATGTAATAACTGCGAAATGTCAATTATTGGCTTTCTCTTGATTTTGGAACATGGATGAAAGTGACACAGAAGAGGAGGAAGATGACACTATCCACATGGGGAACGCGATCATGACCTTCTATGCAGCTTTGATTGACCTCTTAGGACGCTGTGCCCCGGAGATGCATGTGAGTGCTTTGAGGCTCAAGAGCTGGGTCGCCGGCAAGATCAATGCAGCATCCAAACCCAGTGATCGCCGTGCTCCACTAGAAATAATAGCTGCAGGTCATTGCTGAACAGATGTTATTTTAGTTGGGAATGTCTCGTTGGTTGTAAAATTAGTAATGAGATTTCAGTGCAAGTCATTAATAGAATACTTAGTTATTCATATGTCTCTAAAACTCAGACAGCCTCCCCTCATTTGGAGGAGAAAAGAACATATTTTCTTTCCAATTTCCTCTTCTGTTACAGCATGCACAAAGCAACTGCTGGTACTGAGAGTCATTTTCTTTTGTTTAATATTTCACGCTTTGTGTTTGCCACTAGTTTAGGGGAAAGCGAAGAGGCAAGTGGAGAATTCATGAGGTTGAGAGCTCGTCAGACCCACGTAAAATGGGGTTTTCTAAAACTTTTTAACCAAAATGAAATTGAAGTTTCATGGAATAATACTTTTTCTCTGCATTACGTACTAATATTTTTTTCTTCATTTTATTCTAGCTGGTGCTATGATATGCATTTTGAAAATCCTAGCCATACAATCAGCTTCAAGAGCTTTTAATAACCAAACCCAGAGTTTGAACCCTACAGACCGGTGCTAGTTTAGAAGGGTTAAAAACCACAAATACGTTTCTAAACTGGAACCAGCGTGAAGCTGGAGGTGCTTTGCTTTGACACAGCCCCTTTCTCCCTGCCCTTAGTTTAGTATCTATGTTTGTTTTGGGTTTTTGGGTCTCTTTCTTTCATACTCTTATGTTAAAACTTACATGATGTACTCTTTTTCTTTCTTTCTTTCTTTCGTTTCTTTTCTTTTTTTTTTTTTTGCAGTTTTTGGCCGGAGCTGAGTTTGAACCCGCCACCTCCAGCGTACGGGGCTGGCGCCTTACTCCTTTGACGCACAGGAGCCGCCCACTCTTTTTCTTTTTTAACAGAGAGGAATTATAGGCAAAGAAATGCTAGAATGATAGAAAACTTAGAAACTGTTTTGTTTTTGTAAAAACTGCTAATGACACTTTTTATCTTCTTAAAGGGGAACAGATTATCAAAAATTTGTATGGTGGAAGTGATGGCAGATAAAAAGAAAGCTTGCTTACAATATTTGTTCTTTTTCCCATGTCAGTGAAAAGATCAAAAAAAAAAAAAAAAACCAGAGAAGTTATACCAATAAATATAAGAATTTATTCCATTATATTAAGAGGAGAATTAAGTAAATTAATAAGGGCTTAATCTTGGCACTTCAGAAATCTAGTCATCTACGCAAGTATTACTTGAGGCCTCCTATGTGTCAGAAATTGTGGTTGAGTTTCATAACCCAAAGAGGAAGCAGGTGCCCATGCTGGCTCTGGGAGCCTATAGTCTGTTCCAGAGAATCACTGAGATTCTTGACCACGTCTTGATCCACAGTTATCAAGGGTTCTTCGTTACCCTGTGTCAGTGTTAAAGGACTGTTAGGGTTTATGTTCACCATTTCTTCCAGATTGTAAATCCAGCCTTGGGACAAATCAGGTGGAATATAGATGAATATGTGATTAAAGAGAGGAAAAAGCTAGATTATTCATCAGTATTAGTGTATGTTCAGACATAAAGATAATTATTTTTGCTTTGTATTACTGCTTGAGTTATGGATAGGTATTTATATGTAATTTGGGAAGGGGTATAAGCATTCATAAACTTATCAGATTATCAGTATATCTTAATAGTCCCAAAGAGAATTAAAAACTGTTGTTGTCAATGGATGAACCAGCTGGCCTAGATTGTAGTATGCATAATTTTGTGTAGGTTAAGTTCGTGACAACTGTGCGGGCAAGTAAATATCTTCAGATAAGCCCGAAACAACAATTTCTGAGCGAGGTTTATCTTTGTACTTCACAGAAAATTGTTCTGGGTTTGGATTCTGCACCTCAGATTTCCTAGACAAAATTCTGACATGGATTTCACAATATGATTCTTTTAATTTTCTTCCTGTGTAGTTGATTCACGCTGGTAAGGGAGAAGCCATCAGAATCAGGTCTATTTTGCGATCCCTGATTCCACTGGGAGATTTGGTGGGAGTGATCAGCATCCCTTTTCAGATGCCAACCATAGCCAAAGGTAAGGCCAACTTCTGTTCTTCATGAGTCAGGTGGGTGTTGAGTGACGCAATCAATATTTCCAATAATGTCATCAGTATTCAACAGCCCTCCCTTCTTGCTTCCTATGGTAGGGCAATACCACTTCAATTTCTTTTAAAAAAAATGAAGTATATAAAAAATTGTATATAAAACATACTATTTTATAAAGTATTTTTTTATTTTATATTGATGCAAAAATATTCAACGAGATCCTAGCAAACAGAATCCAGCAACAGATCAAATTATACAACATGACCAAGTGGGTTTTATTTTCATTGTTTTTAAACAGCAGTCTCTGCATTGAGACTTGAATCCTCTTTTATATGACATTGTGGTCAGTTTTTAGAGAAGATGTAATAGGCCCCTCAGTGGTCTCAGGTCATGTTCCCCCTACATTTCTTGTTCCCCATTCTCCTCTGTCTTTCTTGACCTCAATTCTTTCATTCATGCATTTTGAGAGTTTCACGTTCGCTTTCTTGTAATGCTTTTCTTTTCAAAGCAATGACTATAGCTTTTGACTTAGAGATTTAAAAATTCCTTGTATGGTGGAAAAAGCATTGTCAAGACTAAAGAGAAAATTTTTAAAAACATTGAAGGACTTATCAAAAACTACTAAAAGAGATGTAAGGGTACCTAACATCTCTTGTAAGAGTAATACCTAACATCTTCCAGCTTCCAGCTGTTAGGTATTACCCTTTGATCTACTAAAAGAGATCCCAAATTATATAGTGTTTTTACTTTTTCAAATTTTAGTATTTTTCACTTGTTTTTTTGAGATGGAGTTTCGCTTTGTCACCCTTGGTAGAGTGCCATTATGTCATAACTCACAGAAATCTCCAACTTTTGGGCTCAAGTGATCCTCTAGCCTTAACCTCCCAGGTAGCTGGACTACCGCACCTGCCCAAATCCTGGCTTGTTTGTAAAGACAAGGTCTCGCTCTGACTCAGGCTGGTCTCGAACTTCTGACCTCCAGCAATCTAGCCTCCCAAAGTGCTAGGATTATAGTTGTGAGCCACCACACCCGACCCTATTTCTTAGTTTTTAATATTTTATTAGATATTTATATCTAAATCACTTTTATATAAACTTCTAATTTTAAGATAAAAACATAATAAGGTTAGGAAGTACATGCTCTACATAAATCTTATCTTTCATTAATCATGTCCTAGAGAAGGCTGGCTGTAAGAGCTCAAGTCTCCAGTGAAAGGGTCACACCATCCCTGAACGTAGCTTACTCTGCTTAGCAGTGACATGATTATGAGAAAGTAAAGTCTCCTGTGAGCTAAACTTAATAACCCCAAGTCCATAAGTTGAAAAAACCACCACAATACTTGAACACTCATTATGACATTAGGGAACGCTGGAAATTAAAAATCGTCCCTTACCTGTGTCCTCTACACCCGAGTCAGTTTCTGTTCCTTACATATCCAGAACTTGTCATTATCTGTCTTCTTTGTAGCTCAAGTTCATTTACTTATGTAAAATATCTTGTCCTTGCCCTCCATGGGAAAGGAAAAGTTTTCTATGTGGATAACATGCTGTTGAATGATATATCTGTTCTTAAATTTTTAAGACTTTTTATAATTGTCGATAAATAATAATTGTGTCAGGACAGGATAAGACTAATACTAGTGACATACAGATTAGGAAATAGTGATGTGCTAAATTTTATGGTAACCTTGGTAACAACCACGGGTCAAGAACACAGACTAAGAACGCCCAGAACTGGTCCCAGCGTCTCCATCTGCCCCACCTTTCCTCCAATCTCAGCCTTTACTAGCCTCCAGCTTTCCACGTTGCTTTCTTTACCTTTCTACTGGGTGATCCTTTAATAATATTATTTTATGATCTTTTTCTTCATAAATATGCAGCATGTTAACCACACTGGCAGTTATAGGTTTTTCTTTTTTGGTGAACTGTAACAGTCACAATGAAAGTCCATTTTCTTTTAAAGGTAATCCATTCGTCACTGTTAAATTTCTGCATTTTTCTTTTACTGCCTTCCTTTTGTGGAAATATAGACAGAAACTTTTCCATGTTTTTATTACTGTGGCTTAGTATTTACGTTTATCGTGGCTATGCGTTCACTGCAGAAGTGAGGTGCGTGCCATCAATATTTCTTCCTCTGTTTCAATGACAGTTAAGTTGGTCTGTAGGCATTACGAAGTAGCAGGAAGAACAGATATATGTTCTGTATTTAGCATGTGAGGGTTGACTCTAAAGACTGGTATTGTCCCCTCTCAGTCTTAGCTAAGGCCTTCCTAAAACATTTTTATCATATTAATTGTAGACGTAGAGTGTGCCCCAGAATAATAATGATTGAGAGTGATTCAGAAAACATGAGCAGCAAGGATTTAATCTCCCAACTCTTCACCCAGGGAGACAGACCTAAGCCTTGCCTGAGGCAGTGATTTCAGGTGAATGCATATAGCAGGTGCCACAGAGGGAAGCCAGTGCTTTATTGGTCTCTGATGTGTTTAAAAAATAAAATAGCAACGGCAGCCAATCTGTGAGTCTTGAGCCACAAGCAGCTGTTGTTGTGGCATTCATTAAAATGAATGTCTACTTAACTGAATGTTTAAAAACAAAGTTTACATTAGAACCAGCAAGTTGGCTTAACTTTTCCTTAGGGACAGCTATGTGTTAAAATAGTAGAATCCAGCTGGGTGCAGTGGCTCACACCTGTAATCCTAGCACTTTGGGAGGCCTAGGCAGGAAGATCACTTGAGACCAGGACTTCAACACCAGCTTGGGCAACATAGCAAGACTCTACCTCAACAAAAGACAGAAAAGAGGCCAGCATGGTGGTGCATGCCTATGGGCCCAGCTCCTTGGGATGCTGGGACAGAAGGATTGCCTGAGTCCAGGAGTTTGAGGTTGCTGTGAGCTATGATAATGCCCCTGCCTTCTAGCCTGGATAACAGAGTAAGCCTGTCTCCAGAAAAAAAAAAGAAAAAAGAAAAGAATATTGGGCAGTGCCTATGGATCAAAGGAGTAGGGTGCTGACCCCGTATGCCAGAGGTGGCAGGTTCAAACCCAGCCCTGGCCAAAAGCCGCAAAAAAAAAAAAAAAAAAGAAATGAAAAGAATATTTAAATTCCCTATAATAAGTGTTATTTTTAGAAGAATTGAACTGGAATTGTATCCAGTTTTTAACTGAAAATTATAGCATACTGGCTGGGTACACTTGCTCATGCCTATAATCTTAATATTCTGGGAGGCCGAGGTGGGTAATTGCCCGAGCTCAGGAGTTTGAGACCAGCCTGAGCAAAGTGAGACCCCATCTCTACTAAAAATAGAAAGAACTAGCTAGACATTGTGCCAGGTACCTGTAATCCCATCTACTCGGGATCCTGAGATAAGAGGCTGCCTTGAACCCAGGAGATTGAGGTTGCTATGAGCTATGATGCCACGGCACTCTACCCAGAGCAACTGAGTGAGGCGCTACACATACACACACACAAAAAAAAAAAAAAAAAAAAGAAAGAAAATTATAAAATACTGATAA
>CAUYON010073229.1:0-40132 GCA_963573935.1 Arctocebus calabarensis | reverse complement strand
CTCTGCTGAACTGCAAAACAGAAAAATACCTGGATGTTGTGGCGGGCGCCTGTAGTCTCAGGTACTCGGGAGGCTGAGGCATGAGAATCTCCTAAGCCCAGGAGTTGGAGGTTGCTGTGAGCTGTGTGACGCCACAGCACTTACCAAGGGGGGAGTTCTCTCAAAAAAGAAAGAAAAGACAATATTTCAGATTACAATCTGAAAGCCAGCACATTGTACCCCCATGATTGCACTAATGTACACAGCTATGATTTAATTTAAAAAGAAAAAGAAAGAAAATATTGTCACCAAAAACAATTTAATTTAATAAGTAGAGCTCATTGAGTTTTCACTGAAAATATCTACTCTATTTGCCTTTTTCCATTAAGTAAGAATTTTAGAAGCAGCAGAATGGAAGAGCAGGCAAAAGGTTTAGTCTGGACTAAACAAAGCAGGGTCAGATCCGTACAAGAGCTTTAGGCTGCCTCCAGATCTAAGAAGAAAGAGAATTAGATCTAAGAAGAAAGAGAATTAGATTAGCCCCTGTCTTGGCTGGGGCTCTCTCAACCAGGTAAATCTACAGGCGTTCTCTCTTCAGTGTGTCATCTTAAACTAGTTCTAAAGTCAGTATTGCAGGTGAAAACTAGCATTTAGTCAAAATTACCCTAGAACGTATCTTAGGAAAACCATATTGGAGATCAATGTACTGTCATAATAAGTTCAGCACAACCTACTTTTCTTCCAGCATTGAAACAGATGGTTGGTTCTGTTTGAAAACCAGATGAAGTTGGTTTGCATTTAGGGGCTATGTTGTGTGAAAAATACTTACTCTGTCTTCAAACACTGGAATCACACTCAACATAGCAAAGTGCTTGTCCTGAAAGAGACCTAAAGGACCTGAAACTGGGAAGAGTCAATTCATAATCTTCCATCTTAAACTACTTAACACTATTACATAAATTCATGGAGTAGAATAGCTAGTGGATTCATTGGCATATATATATATAATTTTTCCATATTGTTGAGCTAGACTAAATTAGTGCACATGCTATACTATATAAAGTAAAAGGTGGCTAGAAATGATTATTAATTGGGTCCAAATCAGATGTTCTGAAATTGGTATCTACCTGTTCCACTTCACAAATCAGTTCTGAAATCACAGGTTGCTTTTACATAACTAAGCCCAATGGCATTTCAATATGTACAATATCCTTGAACCTCCATATCTTTAAATACTGTTGTCTGCTGCCTCCTTTATTTGCCAATACCACATTCTCCAGGTTTCCCTCTTACCTCTGTAGCTGCTGTTCTTTCTCATTCTCCTTTATAGAGTCATTGTCTTTGTAAGTTCTTTGATTATTTCAGTTCCTTAAGATGCAGTCCTAATCTCTCTTTTTTCTCATAATATATTCTCTACCTAGGTGATCTTACATACTGCCTTGACTTTTTTTTTTTCATACTGCCTTGACTTTATCTACAATTACTAATTCCTAAATGTATAGCTCCAGTACAGACAAAATCCATATTGGATCTTCAGACTCAAGTCTGACTTTTACATCTTTAATTGTATGACTCAGAGCTTCCTGCCATACATCCCCAGCTGTTATGAAGATCTCTTCATGTCCCTTCTATCACCCAGTCCAAGGCAATACGACTGTTATGTAGGCTTCTGCAGCAACATCCTGACTTCTCTGCTTTGGCTGCTTTTGTCTCTCTTCTATCCAGTCTTCCCCCAGATAGTCAGAGTAGTATTTTTTCTCTTACCAAGTTGTGATTTGACAGAAAATCGGGAGGTTTTGGATATTCTGGACTCCATCTGCTTCCTCTGGGTCCTCTCAAACCTCTCCCATTCCATCCTTGCCGGCCTTTCTTCTTGTAGTGCCTCAGATGAGTTGTATCATTTCCACCCTGGAGCTTTCGTGCATGCTTGGTCTCCCACTCATCCCACCCTTTCTTACCCAGCTAACTTCACTCATCTTTTAGTGCTCAGTTGAAATATAATTTCCTCGGCTGAGCGCCTGTGGCTCAACAGGCTAAGGCACCAGCCATGTACACCTGAGCTGGGGGGTTCGAATCCAGCCTGGGCCAGCCAAACAACAATGACAGGTGCAACCAAAAAAATGGCTGGGCATTGTGGCAAGTGCCTGTAGTCCCAGCTACTTGGGAGGCGGAGGCAGGAGACTCGCTTGAGCCCAGTAATTGGAGGTTGCTGTGAGCTGTGATGCCAGAGCACTCTATCCAGGGTGAGAGCTCGAGGCTCTGTCTCAAAAAAAAAAAAGAAATATAATTTCCTCATAGATGTCTTCTTGACCTTTTAGACTAGATTAGGCCAACATAACACACTGTCTTAGCATTCCATATTTTCCATGGCCCATATCTCAACATTAATAAAATGATTTTGGGGGGCAGGAAGCTTAATGTCTCTGCACATCTGCGTGCCCCACTAGAATATAATTTCAATGAAGGTATATTCATTGTTATATCCCCACTATCACAGAATCTTATACACAACACAAATAGTATAGTAAATATTTGCTAAATGAATGAGAGCTCCCTGCATCTTAATTTTTACTATTATGATTCTAGGACTGCTATATAATAAAGTTTTAGCTGATCTTCCTTCCGCATTTGATCAGCCCATAGGTCCTAAAACACAATTAGACTTTACCATAATGCTTTGCACATAGGTACTCAATAACTATTTGAATCAACATATGATAGCCAAATACAGAGTATTTCTGTGTTCCTTCTCTGCTTAAGAACCTGTAAAAGCTTCAATTTTAACTTTCCTATCAAAATCAGAAGTGCAATGAGATTCTCATAAGAGCACAAACCCTGCTATAAATTGCTCATGCAAGGGATCTAGGTGGTAGGCTCCTTATGAGAATCAAATGCCTGATGATGGGAGATGGAGCTAAGGCGGTGATGCTAGTGATGGGACCATCTAGTTGCAGGAAAACAAGCTAAGGGCGCCCATTGATTCTTCATTATGAGTTATATGATTACTTCATTATATATTACAATGTAGTAATAATAGAAATAAAGTACACAATGAAAGTAATGTGCTTGAATCATCCTGAAACCATCCCCTACCTCCAGTCTGTACAAAAAAAGTTTTCTTCCATGAATGCAGTCCCTGGTGCTAAATAGCTGGAGACTGCTGCGATAGTGCATAATTCAGTCATAGACTTGTACAGATTCGTCTCAAGCTATTATTTATGTTCTTTTTTCTCTTGAGCCCTTTATTAGCATAACTGCATTTGCTTGAAATAATACTGTCTAATATACAATAGCTATTTACAGACATTACAGATAGAATAACTATTTGTTAAGAAGAAACTGAGAACTTTTTTTTTTTTTTTTTTTTTTTTGAGACAGTCTCACCATGTCACCCTCGGTAGAGTGCTGTGGCATCACGGCTCACAGCAACCTCAAGCTCTTGGGCTTAAGCGATCCTCTTGCCTCAGCCTCCCAAGTAGCTGGGACTACAGTTGCCTGCCACAATACCTATTATGGCTATTTTTGTTATTGTTGTTATAGTTGTCATTGTTGTTCAGCAGGCCCAGGCCAGGTTTGAACTCACCAGCCCTGGTGTATGTGGCCAGTGCCCTAACCACTGAGCTGTGAGCACCAACTTGAGAACTTTTTTTTTTTTTAATTGGGGATTCATTGAAGGTACAAGAAACCAGGTTACACTGATTGCATTTGTTAGGTAAAGTCCCTCTTACAATTGTGTTTTAACAATTGTGTTTTGCCCCAAAAGGTGTGAGAACACACCACCTGAGAACTTTTTTTCTAATTTATAAATGAAGTTTTATTTTTGCTACATGTAGAATGATGTTAGGGGCTTACATAAGCAATCCCTCCTCCACCAGAGAGGCAGTATTTTAAATGAAAGAGTCACTGGATCTTATATCTGAACATCTAGTCCCAGCACTGCCACTTGCTCATTATTTGATCTGGAACAAATCACTTAGCCTTTCTGAAGACTAATTTCCCTTTCTGTAAGGCAAAGTAACAATACCTCCCTAGCGTTGATCTAAGAGGATAAAAAGAGGTAATATATATGAAAGTTCCAAATGGTTTTAAATTCTGTGTCAATGTACAATGCTATTGGTATGATTTTTTTTTTCTCCTTAGTGCTTAATACAAACTCATTTTTTAGATTTCATAGCATCTAGACATCCTTCTTTTGTTCTAAATAGGCTGTATTTAATTTAGGACTTGTGAGAGTCCTATTGTCCTTTGAGAATCCTTCCTTGCTAATTCCGTTAGACCAGGACAGGACAATTAGGGAACTGAAAAGAAAGCGCAGGATCCACATTCGCTAGTGCCAGAGACCTAGCACTCACACTTTTACCTGCAAAAGGCAGCACAGGCTCGGCGCCTGGGGCTCAAGCGGCTAAGGCGTCAGCCACATACACCTGAGCTGGCAGGTTTGAATCCAGCCCGGCCCGCCAAACAACAATGATGGCTACAACCAAAAAATAGCTGGGCATTGTGGCGGGCACCTATAGTCCCAGCTACTTGGGAGGCAGAGGCAGGAGAATCTCTTGAGCCCAGGAGTTAGAGGTTGCTGTGAGCTGTGATGCCACAGCACTCTACCCAGGGCGACAGATTTTGGCTCTGTCTAAAAAAAAAAAAAAAAAAGGCAGCACAGACATTCTAAAATATATTTACTTTGCTACTAGATTTTAATTTTGTCATGACTTTTAATTAGTGTGATATGATCTGGTCTCTAATTTAAAAATATGAAAATTTCAGTTAAACATTCGATGATGAAATACTGCAAAATAGTTTCTCTGGAGGAGAGGAAGTGAAGGATTCAGAAATAGTAATAAAAAGGTAATTTAGTTGTTGGAAAAAATTTGAGAGGTCTTGATCTGAGACATGGAAGGATTCTTCTCAAGGTCTAAAAGATCCTAAAAATAGTTTGAGTGACACTAATTAAGGGCCAGCAAGAAATTGAGGTAAACCCAAATGCGTGGAGGCAGCTAAAATTTAAGATAGTAGGCTAGGGAATATTATTGAAAGTATCCTTGTATTATAGTTTTGCGTATTTTTAATTTAGTGTTGCTAAGTATACATGGGGCCAAGCATGGTACAATGTGTTACAGATTCAGAAATCTGTAAATGCCTTGAACTAAGTCAGTAGACAAGATTCCTACTCTTATATGGCTCAAATTTGTAGGGTAGTGGAGAATGCAGAGATAAGCAGTAAATAAATAAATATGTATATAATGTGTTACATAGTAATAATTGCTATGGAGGAAAAGTAAGGGAATATGGCTAGGAATGCCATCAAAATTCACTGTGACCCAAGTCAAACTCATCTCAGATTTGCACCCTTCAGTGTTGTCTTGGATAATGGCACACCAATCATCCTACGTACCAACCTAAGGATCATTATTTCCCTTCTCTTCCACATCCAATTGTTTTAAAAAATCCTGTTGATTCGCCTTCTAAATGTTCTTTAAGCCTTTTCTTCCTTACATTTCCACTGCCAACAGGACCTCATACTGCCCCCTTGGACCAGTATAACCATCTAGTGTCCCATCTCTGGAACACAGTTCAAAGCTGTACTTCTCAAATAAATCTGCTGTGTGGAACTTTGGGTGTAGGTATAGAGCCCAACAACCCTTAAGGCCACTGCCCTCCTCCCATTTGAGAGACCAGCTTTTTTTTATTGACTGTGGGGCTCAGGAAGTAGGGTTAGGGAAGCAAACCATCCAATATAAAATAGACATCCAGTTATTTCCTGTCTTCTATACCCAATTTTAATGCTCTGTAAAATGCTATTATGTTACACTTTTATTGTTTTCATTCCTACACAGCTCCTCCTTACTACCCTTTACTGGAATGTTAGCAGGGTTTTTTGTCTTACTTATTACAAGAATTAAAGACATGGCACATAGTAGTTAATCCATAAACAGTAATGAATGAATGACCCAGATGGTTCATCAAGACTGATCTCTCTCCAGCCTAACCTAGTGAGATGTTACTGTGAAACAGCATAAATTAGGCTGGAAGTTTGTGTATTGGTTTTTGAAGAAAATGTCACTCTGATATGTTATAGTTGAAGAAAACTTCATAGAGGAAGGCCATCCCGTAAAAAGTGAGAAAGGATAAACAAAGTATAAGGAAGATTCAGCATCACAAACAAAAAAATATATAATTAGATTGTCTAAGTAAAGAAAGGAAACAGCTGGGGCATTTCTCCCATGCTTCCCTACTGCCTTCATTTTCATATGTAAGTGTGCCAAGGTAAACTTTAGTGGTAAGTTATGTATCTACTTATCTACTGCAAAAGACTGAGTTTCTTTAGAGATTCCTATAAATCAAATCTTTTATGTCTGTGAGACATTTGAGATACATTGAGATAGGAGGTCTCAAAGGCAAAGTAGATAAAAACACATTTTAGCACCAGAATACCTGAGTTTGAAAGCTGGTTCTGCCATTTCTTTGCAGAATAACCTTGGCAAGTTACTTACTTAACTTCTAAATGTAATAACGAAATATCTACCTTAAACAGTTATGAGAAATACAATTGTTAAAATATGTATGGCTCGGCACCTGTGGCTCAATGGTCTAAGGCATCAGCCACGTACACCTGAGCTGTCGGGTTCAAATCCAGCCCATGCCTGCCAAATAATTGGAGATTGCTGTGAGCTGTAATGCCATGAAACTCCATCCAGGGTGACAGCTTGAGGCTCTGTCTCAAAAAAAATATGTATATATATATATATATATATATATATATGTAATATTTTTGGAATGGCACCATATTTATTTATTTTTTGTTGTTGTTGAGACAGAGTCTCACTTTATTGCCCTCGGTAGAGTGCCCTGGCATCACACAGCTCACAGCAACCTCTAACTCCTGGGCTTGGGAGATTCTCTTGCCTCAGCCTCCTGAGTAGCTAGGACTACATGCATCTGCCACAACGCCTGGCAATTCTTCTGTTTTGCGATTCAGCCGAGGCCAGGTTTGAACCCGCCACCTTCGGTATATGGGACCGGTGCCCTACTCGATGAGCCATAGGCATCGCCCACCATATTTATTTTAACTGCTATGTAAGTGTTCAAGTTACTGCTTTTATTCCTCGTTGAGGCTTTAATTTAGCTATAATATTTTTCAAAGAACTTTCTTATGGTGAGATTACTACAGTTAAGTTGAAGTGACATATAGCTGGTTTACTAATGTGATGAAAGCAAAACAATTTATGCAGTTTCTTTAGCATAATCTGTGAGAAATATGCTAATACACCTATTAATTCTGTGTTCCAGTTGTATAATTTTCTTCCATTTAATTTTCAGGAGAATCCTCATTGACACTGGAGAGCCAGCAATTTCAGAATACATCAGCTGTTTAAAACAGGCTCTAACTGAATTTAACACAGCAATCCAGGAAATCATAGTGACTCATTGGCACCAGGATCATACTGGGGGCATAGAAGATATTTGTAAAAGCATCAGTAATGGTAAACCAAAAGCATTCATTGAGCTCACTAGGAAAAACTGTGTTTAGAGAATAAGTTACAGAGCTAAGTAATCATAAACCCAACATAAATTAAGTATCCTATATTTAAATGGTACTTTTAGAAATTTATACGACTGTTGAATACTATCCTAAGTTTTAACAAAGAAGGAAAGGAAAAGTCTTATTTTCTATTCAAATCTTATCCTCCTCTTTCCTTTTTCTCAGTAAGGAAGGTCAGTTTCAATTTACTCTGTGTGACAACCACTGCTTCAGAGTTATCAGTAATGACTAACATCTGCTAAGCTTTTACTCTGTGGCAGGCACTGCACTTTTCTGTGGATACTGTGAAGTAGAGAAGCTGTTACTGTCTATATTCTGAACAGATGCTCTCGGGCCTCTCAGAACTTTAAGGCAATTACTAAGACAGACTGAAATTCAGTGGAAATGTCATTGTATTGATAATTCTTTGTCCCTGAAACGTATTCAGTGTTGACCTTTAACCATCTCTCTACTTATTCTCTCATCCCACCATCATATACCTAGATTCATTCATTTAACAAATATTCATGTGACTTCTATACATTAAGCACTGTTCTTGCCACAAAGGATTAGTAGTGACCAAAACAGACTCTGCTCTCATCTAACTTTATCCCAGCAGGGAAAATAAATGTCAGATAATTAGTATATCAGATGATGATGGAGTCAGTGAAGAAAATAAAACTACAAGAAGAGAAAGAAGAGAATAAAGTAGGAAAGAGCTAGGACTATTATATCTAAGGTGGCATACCAGGCATATACATATATTATACCATAATATATATTATGGTATATTATAACATATGTTATTTAGACCTTAACAAATGACTGAGAGTTTTCTCTTGTTAAAATAATTTTAAGATGGAGACAGAGGTAGATGAGACAGATTGCCAGAGGCTAGAAGGAACAAGTGATTGGGTAAGAGTATGCTTACCATGTTCAAAACATAGCAAGGAGATTAAGGATGTTCATACGCACAAAGATGTGCATATGGGTTCAAGTATTATTTTTAGATAATAGGCTTTTTCAGCCTTTGCTACAATTGGGACACCAAGATAGTATCAGCTACCATGCTTGATATCATCAGACTGCAAGTTATAACAAATTGTCCAAGCTAACTTTCTTTCCCTCTCACTTCCTTTCTTCTAATTCCTTTCTTTGCTATTACTGGTTTTATTTCTATCTGCTTCATCCTCCATGCTAGCCAGATTTCTGTGGCTTGCCAACTTTTCTTTGAAATGTCTTTTTCTACCTTCTTTTTCCAGTGCTACTGCCCAGACCCTAATGTTCATTACGTGCCAGCTAGAATAATACAGTCATCCCTGCCTGGTCTCCCTTCGTTACTCTCCCCACCCACAGCTACCATGCTGAGCAACCTATTAACGCAATTTCAGTATCTTGCTAAGTGTGCAGTGGTCACATGTGATAGTTTAAATTCTTATATTCTGCAAAGGCAATTTAAGGCCCTCCTTGATCAGAGCTTTTCTTGCCTATCCTACTTTATCTCTACTCTTTCCAGCCAGTATTTTGTACTGGACAAGTTGGTGGCATTAAATTATTGCATGTGCCATGCTTTTTCTCACATTAATGCCTCTGCCCTTCCCTACAAGTCCTTCTGTACCACACATCAAGTTCTATCACATTTATGAATCCTTTCCTATTTCTCCTTTCTCTGAACTGCTTTTATTCTGAATTATTCATTTAGAAGTCACTAAAATATACTGAATATATAGTTCTTTGTCTCCTGATTATAAATTTTATTTCCCCAAATATGGCAGCTTTTAAGTACTTTGAGGTTCTGGAGATTGTATTCACTGTACATAGCATACTGATTAGATAATTGGCACTCAACTGTGGATTGGTTAATTAATTGACTTTTTGGGTGTTAGCAAAGGGTAGTGTGGGTTAAGCTTATTCTAAAGGTTTAGTGTCGTAGCCCCAGGCTCCAGGCTTCCTTTCAGCACTCCTAGCAAGAACCTCATCATTTTGTTATTAATTGCTGCAATGACTTCTTTCCTGTAGTTAGGCACCTAGGATGAAGGTGTCAGATTCTGTATCACTGCCTCTTCAGTGCCTGTTGCAATGTCAAAGCTAGCTGAAGTTATGAGATACTACTTCCAAATTTTTGTATAAAGCAGGAGTTACATATACTGGAAAAACGTGAAGACTTTTATGTAGACCTAGAAGGGCATGAGAGGATAAAGTGTTCTTTTATACAAAATACTTACATCCCAGAGATACGCTGCTACAATTCATCCCATTTTCTATTGTTTCTTAATGTTAGTATTTTATTAAGTTATTTCACAAGTGTTAGCTATATGATGATCTCGTAAAAGGTTAAATTATCCATTTAAATTTTGACTTACTATTATTTTACTTTTTGTGACCAGATACTACCTATTGTATTAAAAAACTACCACGGAATCCTTACAGAGAAGAAATTATAGGAAATGGAGAGCAACAATATGTTTATCTGAAAGATAGAGATGTAATTAAGACTGAGGGAGCCACACTAAGGTAAGCAAATGTCCCTTAGCCAAGGACAGGCTAGGTTTCTATTTACATATGTTGTGAAAAGGAGGGGAAAGCAGATTTATGCATATTTGCTTATACTGTGAAGAATATCTCAGAAGTATACAAAAGAAACCTGGTGGGCGGTGCCTGTGACTCAATGGAGTAGAGCGTCGGCCCCATATGCCGGAGGTGGCGGGTTCGAACCCAGCCCCGACCAAAAACTGCAAAAAAAAAAAAAGAAATCTGGTAACATTGGTTACTCAAAGGAAAAAAATAGGTTGCCTAAGAAACCAGAAAAAAAAGACTTAAATTGTCTAGGAGGCTGAGGTAGGAGAATCGCTGAAGCTCAGGTGTTAGAGACCAACCTGAGCAAAAGCAAAACCCATCTCTACAAAAAATAGAAAAATTTTCAGACTGCACTAATTATGATTCTCCGCTCTTCCCCCATAATCTGTACTTATTCTCTGATCTTAGAACATCTACTTTTCTCAGTACATAAGACTTCTAAGACAGGAGGTTTGGGATTCCCTTTAACTGCTCTTTACCCCTCCTCCTGACCACCACAGCTACTCAGGTTAGGTTTTACATCAAAAATAACTTACGAGGGGCCGCACCTGTGGCTCACTGGGTAGGGCGCTGGCTCCCTGTACTGAAGATGGGGGGTTCAAACCCTGCCTTGGCCGAATGCAAAACATAAAAACAGCTGGGCATTGTGGTGGACACCTGTAGTCCCAGTTACTTGGGAGGCTGAGGCAAGAGAATTGCCTAAGGCCAGGAGTTGGAGGTTGCTGTGAGCTGTGTGACACCACGGCACTCTACCGAGGGCGATAAAATAAAACTCTGTCTCTACAAAAAATAATAATAATAATACTTATGAGGGCTGGGCACTGTGACTCATGCCTATAAATCCCAGCATGTTGAGATTCTGAGGCAAGAGGATCACTTGAGGTCAGCAGTTCAAGACCATCCTGAGCAACATAGCAAGACTCTTTCTCTACAGAAAATAGAAAAATTAGCCAAGCATGGTGTTACACATCTGTAGTCTCAGCTACTCGGGAGGCTGAGGTGGAAAGATGGCTTGAGCCCAGGAATTTGAGGTTGCTGTGAGCTGTGATGACCCCTCTGCATTCTAACCTGTGCAACAAAATAAGAGCTCATCTCCAAAAAAAGTGGGTTTTGTCCCCATTTTTATGTCTACTACAGCTTCATGCTTAATGTTCCTGTCTCCAGCTCTCCCCTTTCCAGTCTTCCCATCTTAGACTGTGTTACTGGAAATCTTTCAAAGCTGTCACTTAAAATCTTTAATGGCTCACTGCATACAAGAGAATATTAAGTTTCCTTACCATGCCATGGTCGGGACCCAGACCACCTTTCTGGTCCAGAACTCCCCTTGTGTAAATAATTGGTATTGCCATGTACAATTTCTCCAGGGCACATTATGTGTGTTCATGACTTTGTTTTGGAATTTTTTGTTTTTTATTTTTGAGACAGAGTCTCAGGCTGACACCGTGGGTAGAGTGCTGTGGCGTCACAGCTCAGAGCAACCCCAAACTCTTGGGCTTAAGCGATTCTCCTGCCTCAGCCTCCCAAGTAGCTGTGACTACAGGTGCCTGCCACAACCCCCAGCTATTTTTTTGGTTGTAGTTGTCACCGTTGTTTAGCAGGCCCGGGCTGGATTCAAACCTGCCAGCTCCAGTGTATGTGGCTGGCACCCTAGCCACTGAGCTACAGGCACCAAGCCCCAGCTAGTTTTTTGTTGTAGTTGTCATTGTTGTGTTAGCTGGGCAGGGCCAGGTTCGAACCTGCTGTCCTCGGTGTGTGGCCAGCACCCGACCCAATGAGCTTCAGGCGCTGCCCATGATTCTTCCCTCTAATAGGCATTGCTCCTTTACTTCCACTTGTCTCCCTGGTAAATTCTTATCTGTTTGTTCCTCAAACCCAGCTCATATGTTGTTACTTCAAGAACTCTTTCTGGGCAGAATTAACTGCTCCCTCTTCTAGCTTTTATTTAAATTTTATCACTTGGTTGCAGCGCTTAACTAAATTGTGGCTTTTTGTGTGAGCGTAGGTATCTCCTTAGAAGGTGATCAGCTCCTTAAGTTCACAATATCACTTAATACCAATTGCCATAGCAAACCAACTTGGAAATATATAATGGCTCAAACAGTCACAAAAAGTCCAAAATGGCTTTGTGATTAAACAGTCAACTCCCTTACAAGTAATGATTCAGGCTCTTTCCATCTTATGATTTCACCCTCTTCAATTCTTGCCCTTCAAGATTGCTTTGCTCACTTCAGTCAACTCAGCAGGTAGAAAAGAACATGGAAGGGATATTGCCTGGGAGATTTTCATGAGCTGTAAGCCTTGTGTTGCATTTTCTGTAAATTCTGTTATATGCTACCCCTATCTGTAGAAAGTCTGGGAAATAACAGTTTAACTTCATGCCTTGAGAAAGAAGAAATGGTTTTGATATCTAGTCATTCTCTGACAGAGGCAGATACCAGGTTCA
This sequence comes from Arctocebus calabarensis, assembly GCA_963573935.1. Taxonomy (NCBI): domain Eukaryota; kingdom Metazoa; phylum Chordata; class Mammalia; order Primates; family Lorisidae; genus Arctocebus; species Arctocebus calabarensis. Next base: position 27,614 of record CAUYON010073229.1, on the reverse strand, counting down.
TCTTCATATCCTCAGGCGTCCCAGATAGAAGGCACTGAATATCGGCTCCTATATGTAGTAAATGTAATACCTATTAAGGGGCAAGTAGATGAACAGATAAATGAGAACAAGAAAATGAAGTAATGAGTGCCTATGCCCTTCTTCAAACCAGTGTTCCCTTTTTCCACTATGCCAATGATTTACAAAATGTAATTTAGAAAGCAACTAGTTTCTAGGCAGTTTCCTTAATATGCTCTTGTTGAAAATATAATAGCATCTCATGTAATTTGCTCATGACACCAAAGGAAAACAAACATTACATTACTGGACTACTTCAAAAAGTATTTTTTTTTTTTTGAGACAGAGTCTCAAGCTTTCGCCCTGGGTAAAGTGCTGTGGTGTCACAGCTCACAGCAACCTCATACTCTTGGGCTTAAGCGATTCTCTTGCCTCAGCCTCCCAAATAGCTGGGACCACAGGCGCCTACCACAACACTCTGCCACTTTTTTGGTTGCAGTTGTCATTGTTGTTTGGTAGGCCTGGGCTGGATTCAAACCCACCAGCTCCGGTATATGTGGCCGGCGTCCTAGCCGCTTGAGCTACAGGCGCCAAGCCATTCAAAAAGTATTCTTTACAATACTGAACTTCCTCTATGGCACACCAAATTAATGAAAGGGGTGAAGGTGGTAAGTGGTTCATTGAGTCTTCTGTCTCAAAGGTTTGGGACCCAATAGCATGGGTTTATCACAGTTGTCGTAAAATCATGGATATTAGACCTATACCTAATTTGGCTGATTAAGGATATTCAGTCCATAGAAGTTAACTGCCTTCCAGGTGGAACAGAACCACATTTTTTTTTTTTTTGAGACAGAGCCTCAAGCTGTCACCCTGGATAGAGTGCTGTGACATCACAGCTCACAGCAACCTCCAACTCCTGGGCTCAAGTGAGTCTCCTGCTTCTGCCTCCCAAGTAACTGGGACCACAGGCGCCCGCCACAACGCCCGGCCATTTCTTGGTTGCAGCCGTCATTGTTGTTTGACGGGCCTGGGCTGGATTCGAACCCGCCAGCTCAGGTGTACGTGGCTGGTGCCTTAGCCCGTTGAGCCACAGGCGCCAAACCAGAACCACATTTTTTAAAACTCCTTACTAAAGTAAAATATATAAGCAGAAAAGTATACATAAATGTACAACACTGTGAATTTATACAAACTGAACAAGCCATATAAACACTCTGATAAAGAAACTAAATAGTGGGGTGACGCCTGTGGCTTAGCGAGTAGGGCACCGACCGCATTTACCGAGGGTGGCAGGTTCAAATCCGGCCCGGCTGAACTGCAAAACAAAAAAATAGCCAGGCATTGTGTCACGCGCCTGTAGTCCCAGCTACTCGGGAGGCCGAGGCAAGAGAATTGCCTAAGCCCAGGAGTTGGAGGTTGCTGTGAGCCATGTGATGCCACTCTACCAAGGGGGATAAAGTGAGACTGTGTCTCTACCAAAAAAAAAAAAAAACAAAAAGAAAGAAAGAAACCAAATAGTATCATTGCCCTAAACCCCCCAGCTTTGCTTCTTGTCACTGCCTCCCCTTCAGTTAAGCACTGTCAAAGATCTCAATATTATTCAAATTGTATTTTAGTTTTTATTTTACTGCATTCTGATTAAGATAAGTTAAATATGAAAATCTATGTTAAGAATAGAGGGGTCAGGTAACAAAGAATAAAAAAAGCAGACACACTTTTTTTAATGACTACTAGTAATATTACTCAAAATATAAATTCTGGTTATGATAAAACCTGAATAAAACATTTAATTTTCTGATGACCATGGTTTCTAATTTCCATTTTTATAAAGTATGAATGATATCCAGTTGTTTTAAACATTAACATGAAGACTTGTTGAGCAAATGTTCCATAAATAGAAGGTTAACATCTATTTAAGTCCTCAAGTATTTATTGTTCAGTTGATCTTGCCTACTTGGCAACTTTGGAAAAAACAAAGTACAGTAGGGGCAGAGCTAAAACCCACTAAGAATCCTTGTAAGTAAAAAGTAGAACACTAGAATGGATTTTCTATATGAATATGATTTTGCATGTAACCTTAGGAATTTTCTAATGAACTAAGTTTAATTTCTTGAAGAGAAGTCAATCATACACTTCTTATTCACTGCCCTGAATTTTATAAGGGAGCCATTCTTGTAAAATCTACTCTTTAACAGAAATGACAAAACTAGATAAATTTTCTACCTGATGAATGGAAAGTCTAAGCTGTAGTTCCTCTCATCTTTACCAAAGCACCCCTGATGTCATTTCCTTTTCTACTCCTGCCTATGTGAAGTAAATTTTAACACAGTTTCATGCAAATTATGAAACTGGGGCATTGGAATGTCTGATGGCCTAATTTAAGCCATCTTACTGCCTTTCCCCTAGCAAATACTGCAGAAAACTATCACTGAGTTCTGGTGTGGTGTAGGATAGCATAGATAATAAAGAAGGCATTACAAGCACATTGAAAGATAAGACAATTTGAAGAGTCTGAAAAGAGTGGTTCTCCAAATAAGTTTTTGTAGATTAAAGAAAAAAAGATTGGGGCTCAGCGCCTGTAGCTCAGTAGCTAGGGCACCAGTCACATACAACCGAGCTGGCAGGTTCAAATCCAGCCCAGGCCAGCCACAACCAAAAAAAAAAAAAAAAATAGCCGGGCGTTGTGGTGGGTGCCTGTAGTCCCAGCTACGTGGGAGACTAAGGCAAGAGAATCGCTTAAGCCCAAAAGTCTGAGGTTGCTATAAGTGGTGATGCTACAGCACTCTAATCAAGGCAATAGCTTGAGACTCTGTCTCCAAAAAAAAAAAAAAGGTTGGGGGCGGCATCCATGGCTCAGTCAGTAAGGCACTGGACCCATATACCGAGGGTGGCGGGTTCAAACTCAGCCCAGCCAAACTGCTACAAAAAAATAGCCAGGCATTGTGGTGGGCACCTATAGTCCCAGCTACTCAGGAGACTGAGGCAAGAGAATCGCCTAAGCCCAGGAGTTGGAGGTGGCTGTGAGCTGTATGACGCCACAGCACTCTACCGAGGGGGATAAAGTGAAACTCTGTCTCTACAAAAAAAGAAAGATTGGGTTTCTGTTTGTTTATGTATTCTATATCTTCATAGGAGTATCTGTAAGATATGATACATGATCATATAAGATATGATCACACAGATACATATTTTTAGGATTGGCTAGAAATACACCTTTTTGAGTTATTTTTATCTAACATGGAATACTTTTATTAACTTATAATAGGTCTGATCAGACAAAAGATGACTTCTAAAAGCTCTTTGATACCTTGCCATTGGAACAACCATAATGTTATAATTGTTTGCAATACCTGAAGCTTACATACCCTTGGAAACCATAAAAGCCATAATAGTTCTTAATGTCAGGCATTGGCCTTTCAAAAATAATTGTTCATATTGTACGAATATCATGCCCTTATACCTTACATCTTTTATGTTCTTAGTGGATTTTTTTAAAGAGTTTACAGTTTTAATATTTAACACTGATTTCCATTTGGGGGCAAAGGAGAAATTCCTCTAAGTCATTTTAATTTTTTTAAATACTGTTACTTAAAAGTTAAATTTTACCAAATTTCTTTTTAATGTTAGGGAGATGAGATTATTATTGTTTTCAGAGATCTTATAATGTTGGAACACCCTCGAAATTTTTTAATAAACGTTATTTGGCCACATGTTTTTTTGTGTGTGATTTTGGATTCTATTTGTTAATATTTTTGTAACAGTAGTAGTGAGATTGGGTAATATTTTTCTTCTTGTGCAACCTTTTAGTTAGTTTGGGGCTTCATAAGTTTTTCTTATACAGGATAGCTTAAATGAAATTTAATAATGAAATTATCTGACCTTTGAATGTTGGTAGAGTTATCCTGTGAAAATACTGAACTTTTACTTTCTAATAACAATCACACATCTTTTTTTTTTTTTTTTTTTTGAGACAGAGCCCCAAGCTTTCACCCTGGGTAGAGTACTCTGGCATCACAGCTCACAGCAATCTCCAATTCCTGGGCTCAAGCAAGTCTCCTGCCTCTGCCTCCCAAGTAGCTGGGACTACAGGCACCCGCCACAACGCCCGGCTATTTTTTTTGGTTGCAGCCATCATTGTTGTTTGTTGGGCCCGGGCTGGATTCGAACCTGCCAGCTCAGGTGTATGTGACTGGCACCTTAGCCACTTGAGCCACAGGCACCAAGCCCACATATCTTTTTAGTAGAACTTCACTGTTGCTAATTAGTAATGTAGTCCTATGAGTTAAGTTTAACACAAGTAACTTTATTTCTATGTACTTCTTTTTATAGATTATTTTTTAAACATGATTGGCCTATACAAATTCTGTATTTTAAATTGCTACTATAAAATCATTTTGTTGAAGAAGAGGTTTGCTTATTGTTATAGTTTCTAGAATCTAACATCCAAACTTGAAAATATATTTAGATGTCATTGGCCAGGCTCATCAAAGTCTCAAGGAAGAGAGACGTATGTGATAACCTTTGATGCTATAGGTTTGTTGTGCAGATGCTACAAGCAACTGATATAAATAATTAGCTAAAGAGATGAAAGTGGTTGCCTTTAGGGAGAAAAGAATTAAATAGCATAGGGCAGTAACAACAGATCTTGGAGAACTATTTGATTCTTTACAACATCTTGAGTTTTCAATTTTAGGTATTAATTTCCCCTCATGAAAAAAATTAGGATTGAATTTTCCTCTTCTACTTATTTGTGGGCACTATTCCTATCTTCCAGCCTCTCAATGTCGTATTTTTGTTTGGATCAGTAGTATTCAGTGTGTATGTTACACCTGTGGACACTGTTTACAGCTGAACTGTGTAGTGAACCATGCTTACTTTTCCTGCTTTCCTGTGGTTAATAATTGTTTTGCTTTGTTCTTTGGATAGTTTTCTGTGTGTTTTTATCTAGTTCAACTCTTGAATATACAAGTCTTCTCTCAGTATGTTTAAATGTATCAGGGATTCCCTTAATTTCATCTTCTGAAGGAATCATCCCTTTCATCTCATTTCTAACTTACTCGAGTCTGGATTTGTTTTCCTCCAGGCGTGGTACTGCTGTCATCTGATTCCCTGCATCCCTCTCAGATGGGGCTTCTTTTTGCCTTTTTCTAGAATTGGATCTCCTCTTTCCTGTACCCTGTAACTTTCTTGGTACCCTCTCTTTTAGAGGGGAACCTATGTCCAGTAGCTTTCAAAGAAAGCATGATCTTTTGAGACCTTATGTATCTAATAGTAACTTTTTAATCCAACTTGATTTAAGGTTTTTTTGTGTATAGTAAGTTGAAAGTCTTTTCCTTTTCAGGTTTATGTACAATATTTCATTTCCTTCTGGTTTTAATATTATAATTGAGAAATCTGAAGCCCTTCTGATTTCTGAACTTTCTCTGTCACCTGGCTTTTGTTCTTTTTTTTTCCCCTTGTCGGTTATGATCTAAAATTTCACAGTGATGTGCCTTGATGGCAGTTTGTGGTGAGAAAATTATTCATGACACTTATTAAAGACTGTAAGATAGACTTTATTCAAGGGGGACCAATGGCAATAAGTATAGAGCAGGGGTTCTCAACCTTCTAATGCCGCAACCCTTTAATACTGGTAAGAGACTGGTATAGAGACTGCTGCAATAAAGTCTTACACCAGGGAGGAGAAATTAGGCTGCACAACTCCAACAAGGACAAAAGGGGATTTATAAGCAAGGAGTAGAATGAGAGTCAGTAGGTGGGCAGTTACTAAGAGGAAACACCAAGGGTAGGGGATTCTGGTTAAACTAACTCAGTAGGAAAATGATCACACTCTGGGAGGCTGAGGGGAGTGGATCTCCTGACCTCAGGAGTTCAAGACAAGCCTGAGCAAAGCGAAACCCTGTCTGTACTAAAAATAGAAAAACTAGTTGGGCGTTGTGGTGGGTCCCTATAGACCCCCTTACTCAGGAGGCTAAGGTAAGAGGATCTCTTGAGCCCAAGAGTTTGAAGCTGCTGTGAGCTATAACATCACAGCACTCAACCCCAGACAACTGAGTGATTCTCTGTCTCAAAAAAAAAGAAAAAAGCTTATATTGATGGGGTCTGATACCAAGAGTGGTGCATTTTCCCTAAACTGACTAACCAAGTTCAGACAGGAGAGAAGCTCAAAGCGGAACCTACTGAGTGTAGGGAAGGAAAGTGCTCTTTAACCCTCTTAGGGTCCCTGGTTGGTTAAGAAAATAAAACTAGTGGCACAGCACCCATAGCACAGTGCCAGCCACGTACCCTGAGACTAGTGGGTTCAAACCCAGCCCAGGCCTGGCAAACAACAATGACAACTGCAACAAAAAAAATAGCTGGGTGTTGTGGTGGGCACCTGTAGTCCCAGCTACTTGGGAGGCTGAGGCAAGAGAATCGCTTGAGCCCAAGAGCTTGAGGTTGCTATGAGCTGTGATGCTGTGGTTCTCTACCGAGAGTGACAAAGTGAGACTCTGTCTCAAAAAAAAAAAAAAAAGAATGAATGAAAAGAAAACTAGCAATCACAGATGAACAGGAAAAAATATATACAAATGTATTTAATAAGTTTTACATGGTACATAGAAAAATAAAATACAGTAAGTGTAAACTTCAAAAATCAGGTATTGAAACAGTGTTTTTCAACTTTTTTTTATCTCACAGCACACTTAAATTACTTTGATCAAAACAGAGTAAAAATAGGCTCGGTGCCTGTGGCTCAAGCAGCTAAGGTGCCAGCCATATACACCTGAGCTTGCTGGTTCGAATCCAGCCCCAGCCCGCCAAACAACAATGATGACTGCAACTAAAACATAGCCAGGCGTTGTGGCGAGCGCCTGTAGTCCCAGCTACTTAGGAGGTGGAGGCAGGAGACTCACTTGAGCCCAGGAATTGGAGGTTGCTGTGAGCTGTGATGCCAGGGCACTCTACCTAGGGTGACAGCCTGAGGCTCAGTCTCAAAAAAAAAAAGAGTAAAAATAAAAGAATATACTTTCTGTGCTTTGAACTTCTTTTTTTTTTTTTTTTTTTTGCAGTTTTTTAGCCAGGGCCAGGGTTGAACTCACCCCTTCCCCCCCCCCGTATGAGGCCAGCGGGCACTGCCCTGTCCTTGGAACTTCTTTCAAAAATAATTTAATAGATGATCTTCAAAAATTTTAATGGCACAACTAAAATCTTCTCATATCACAACAGTGTGCCATGGTGCACTGGTTGAAAGTCACTGTTTAAAACAATGTCAATCTTGTTTTTGAAATATAAATATGCATACAGTTTTTTAAATTAACACTTAATAAAAGCACTCTCTGAGTGATAGAAAGATTACTAATTTTTATCTTCTGTTTTCCATATGTGTTGTAATCATTGCCTATTTAAAAAAAGGAAAGGGGCTAGGAAATTATTAAATTTACACTTCAGAGTAAGAAATTTCATTTAGTTAAAGAGGACAACTGTATGATAATTTTCAGTGAGCTCATGAGAAAAAAAAAAAAGGAGCTTTGTATTATAACTCATTGGCATCATTTATTTGTGTCTTGTCCAAAAATAAAGATAGAGCATAATTTACTTCCCATAATTTTTCCTAAGTCTAGGGTTTGCAATTGTTGTTATTCCTTTTTATTTTCCTGCAACCAGAGTTATATATACACCTGGCCACACTGATGATCATATGGCTCTCCTCTTAGAAGAGGAAAATGCTCTCTTTTCTGGAGATTGCATCCTAGGGGAAGGAACAACTGTATTTGAAGACCTCTATGATTATATGAACTCCCTAAAAGAATTATTGAAAATTAAAGCTGATATTATATATCCAGGTGAGTAATTTTCTCAATTCTAGAAAGACATTTTTGTCAAATGATGAGGAAGATTGATTTTGGCCTGTCTCTGGGTGTATTCAACCTTGAAGGGATACATGTAAACCACTTCTTTAAATTCTACTCCTACAGCTTATCTAGCCTTGCAGTTAAGAAGGCCAAGAGTTACATTAATAACTTTTTAGGAAGATAGGAGTGTTATTTTTTAACACAGCTATTAATAGAACTGTTAAACAGAGGAAGTAAGCTTACATAGAAACAGGAAAACTTTTTCATGCTGTACACTGCCATCATTTTTGTTAACTTGATTTCTACTGCAGACCACATTTTAGCTGTGTAACCTTGGGTAACATTTAACCTCTGAGCTTTAGTTTCTTAATTCACTATTTTGAAAGAATAATAGCTTCAGTCAAGTGTGGAGGTTCACACCTGTAATCCTGACATTCTGGGAGGCCCAGAGGCAGGAGGATTGCTTGAACTCAAAGAGTTTGAGACCATCCTAAGCAAGAGCAAGATCTGTGTCTTTAAAAATAGAAATATTAGCCAACCATTGTGACAGATGCCTGTTCTCTTAGCTACATTGGAGGCTGAGACAGAAGCTCACTTGAGCCCAGGAATTTGATGTTTATTTCCATTCTTCAGAAAAAGAACCCTGTCTCAGAATATCTCAGATCTCACTATACTGCTTTACAGTATGACTCTCCCCTTCATCTCAAAAGCTGAGGAAGACACAGGACCCAATAAGAAGGCCCAGGAGGAAAACAGGACTAGGTTATTTAATTTTCTAACTCCTTCTAACTTGATGTAAACCAAACAGCCGTGGAAAGATCTGTCAGCACAGGCTCTTCAGTACACTTACATTCTCTCTTGAGTTCCTACTACTGAGAGAGTAGGAAATATACAGTGGAGCTCGGCATTTAGATTAACATCATGACATAAAAGGAATGGAAACTGCTAGCTGTTTTTAAAAGGAGGGAGTAGGCATTCATCGTACTCACATTGAAGCTAGGTTAATAAGAGGCTGTCTGGTAGAGGTTCGTAGAGTGTTTGCTTTTGTGAATGCAGTTGTTTATATGTAAATTTGCTTTGTAGCCATAGCTACCGTATATTAAAGCTTGCTAGCCGTCAGGTGTTGTGCAGAGGCCTTTACAACTGTCATCCTCACAAAAACCCTTTAAAGTAGATAGTGGTTTCCTCATCACACAGCTAAAGAAAAAGGCTCAGAGAGATACAGAGACTTCCTTGTAGCCACACAGCTAATAAATGATATTCTGTGTCTAACCACAGCCTGTGCTCTGTATGTAATAAATAGATTAGCCTGCTCCTACATATTTTGTTCTCAGATATTTGAAACATTCCCCTTACAGACTTATGTAATATGTTAATTTGCATTATCTTAAAAAGGAAGTAAATTTCAATGCATCTTAATTAAGGTTGTCAAAATTTCTGAATCACTAGCCTATACACAGATTTTTAAAGTTCTGTTATGGGTCTTGTGAATTTTTAGAATAGGTCACTGACATGAAGCTGCTTTTTACATCCCCCTTTTTCAGTCTTGTGTAAGTGAGCTTAATACAGAGTGATTAAGAGCTCCCAAGTCAGAATCCCAGCTTCACCCCTAGTTAGCTATATAACTGTGGGCAGGTTATTTACCTTCTCTGTGCCTCAGTTTCTGTTCTTAAAGAATAATAATACCACCAACCTCATTAGATTCCTGTAAGAATAATATATATTAAACATTTAGAGGAGTGCTTGGCACATAGGAAGCACTCCATAAATATTACCTATCATTGTTATGGTTGCTATTTTTATTGCTATGTTTCATTATTATATTTTGATTTTATATTTTTAATGTAACATTAACATTTTCTATAGATTTTATTTGCTATAATTTTGTAAGTTGAAGGGCATTGTATGTAATTTTAAATTTTTCATGCATTTATAGCTTTACAAACAATTTATGTTTGTGTATTTAGTGTGCTTTCCCACTACACTGAATGAATTATTTTTAAATAGAATGAGTTAACTTCTCTTGTACTTAATAGTTTTTATTTGGTTGAAGTAATTTTATCATTATTTTAATACAGGACATGGCCCAGTAATCAATAATGCTGAAGCTAAAATTCTGCAGTACATTTCTCACAGAAATATCCGAGAACAGCAAATTCTTACATTGTTTTGTGAGAACTTTGAAAAATCATTTACAGTAATGGAGCTTGTAAAAATTATTTATAAGGTAATTTTCATTTATTTGTATATAGCCAGAAATTTATTAGAAAATCTATTTAATGGGCTATAAATATGGTAAATTTATCACATCCCAGATCAGAAAAAGTCTGTCATATTATGTTATGCCACTTGTCTAGATTTGAGACCATCACTCCCAACTTTATAGAACACTAATACTAAAAACTGGCCTTAGAAAACAAAAATAACCATCATGATCCATCATTAACTTCATATACTTTACTCTGTAGGAGAAGTTGCTACTGATAGTCTGATGATTAAATTTTTTATTTATTATTGTGGCCATCTTGATTATCTGGTATCCTAGCCTGCAGCAAGTAAGAAGGGGTAATGTGTTAAAGACAAATATTGGTATAATGGCAGCAGGAAGTAGCAGCAATGCCCAACAGTGAAGAAAAAGGAGAAAATAGTGCATATCAAAGAACATGAGGAGAATAATTTAGTATATAGGGAAAGAGCCTTACACTCAATGGACTATGTGGCAGTCAGTTTTTCAGCAAATGTTTATTAAATGTCTGCTCCATAGGCAGTATAGCTTAGAGATTGAGAATGTATAGGCCTTGTAGTAAAATTACCGGAGTTTAAAAATTTACTACCACAACTTATACAGGCATAAGATACAGGAGATTGTAACTAAAGATGAATTTAGAAAGGTACCCTGAGGTCAGTTATAGTTAGCAAAGGACCTTAATGACCCACAGACCAAAGTTATCAAGAAACAGGTCATTCTCATTGTGCTTTGTTTTCAAAGGGAGGAATGAATGGTTAAAATATCTATAAAGATACTAAATGATTGGCCAAAAAGTATATGAGTATTTAAATATCATAAAATAGGCTCAGCGCCTATGGCTCAGCGGGCTAAGGTGCCAGCCACATACACCTGAGCTGGCGGGTTCAAATCCAGCCCGGGCCACCAAACAACAGTGACGGCTACAACCAAAAAAATGTCTGGGCGTTGTGGCAGGCGCCTGTGGTTTCAGCTACTTGGGAGGCGGAGGCAGGAGACTCGTTTGAGCCCAGGAATTGGAGGTTGCTGTGAGGTGTGATGCCATGGCACTCTATCCAAGGTGACAGCTTGAGGTTCCGTCTCAAAAAAAAAAAAAAAAAATTAATAAAGTAAAATAAATAAATATCATAAAAATAGTTCATTTCTTCCTACTACTAGAGTATAACTATAGACTATACATTGGTATATTGAGGTTCTTTTCTGCCTCACCTATGTATAGATAGTAGAATACTCTGATAACCCTCAGCAGTGAGTCATCAGGTAACTGCCCATGCTTAAAAAGATGATGATTCTGGGCGGTGCCAGTGACTCAAAGGAGTAGGGTGCCAGCCCCATATACTGGAGGTGGCAGGTTCAAACCCAGCCCCAGCCAAAAACAGCACAAAAAAAAAAAAAATGATTCTGTCCAGGTTAGGTGGCTTGTTCCTGTAATCTTAGCACTTTGGGAGGCTGAGGCAGGAAATCACTTGAGCCTAGGAGTTTGAGACCAGCCTGAAGAACATTATAAGATCCCATCTCTACGAAAAACTTAAAAATTAGCCAGCCATGTGCACACACTTATAGTCCCAGCTACTCAGGAAGCTGAGACAGGAGGATCACTTGAGCCCAGCATTTTGAGGTTGCTAGATGCTACTACACTCTAGCCCAGGCAACAGAGCAAGATCTTCTTTCAAAAAAAAAAAAAAAAATTCTGACTGGGTGGGGTGGCTCACTTGCGTAATTTCAGCACACTGGAAGGCCGAGACAGGTGGTTTGCTTGAGCTCAGAAGTTTGAGACCAGCCTGAGCAAGAGCAAGACCCCATCTCTACTAATAATAGAAAAACTAGGTGGGTGTAGTGGCACCTAGCTATATTCCCAGCTACTCAGGAGACTAAGGCAAGAGGATCACTCAAGCCCAAGAGTTTGAGGTTGCTGTGAGCTATGACACCACATTACTCTACCCAGTCTGAGAGAGTGAAACTGTGTCTCAAAAAATTTTTAAAAATCTGATTCTGCATTTAGAAATGTATTTGGTGCATTGTTTGCTGGGTGGGGAGGGTGGGCAGTGTTCAGTGACCTATTCAGAAGTGTCTTCACTGTGCACGTCTGTGAAGCACCTGTTATGGAATGGCATTACATACTAAGTATTACAGAATGATTTATTCGTTCAGTAAATGTTTGTTGAATGCCTTTTACGTGCCACACACTGGACTAGGTTCAGAGATACAAAGATGACTACAGATCCCTCCTCCCAAGGATTCATGTTTAGTGAAGACATATGTTCAATAGACTTGAACTTGTAATACTGGCTTTATCATAATTGTTTCCATTTATATACCACATTACTACATGCTAGACACTAAACTAAGTGCTTGATATATAGTACTTGCATTTTTACTACACAAAGATAGTATCATTCCAATTAAATAGAAAAACTAAAACTGAAAAAGTATAACTAACTCCCAAGAACACACAACTAGCAGATGTCAGATAGTCAAATCTTATATTTTTCCTCAACACCTACAATTTTCCAAATCGTATACATAATATGTCTGGGCAAAAAAGAAAGAGAAATCAGTGCTGCCTATTGAAGGTGCAATATAACAAAGCTTGCTAGAAAATCTTTAGAAACTTATTCATTGAATTGAATCCTAAAGGAGGAGAAAGCATTTTCTAGGCCAGATAGGAGAAGGAAGTTATTCTAGACAGAAGGAAAACTGTTCAAACACTAAGAGTAATGAAAGAGCTTTGTTGTCTCGAACCAGAGTGGAATTGGTGGGGAATGAGGAAATTACAGCATAAGAGAAGACACAGAAACAAAGCATGGGATCAGAAGGACTGACTGAGCTGAGGGCTACAGCCAGCCCCAAAGCACAAAATCAGCTTTATTTTATAGTATCTGTACCGGGTTGTCCAGAAGGAAGTAGCATAGACAATATGCGGAAATAGCATAAACAAAAGATGTAATTTTGGTCTTACAGTACAATTAGAAAATATAAATGACTTTATTAAAGACAAATCATCATGTTAATGGTTTCAACTAAACTTCATTAACATATGACAAGAAGTAAGAGGGGCAAGATCACAAGGATCTCGGCATAGTTGACAAAACAAAGGAAGAACTATGTGACTTAGTAGTTTCTACTCAACTCATTAACATGTTACAAGAAGTAGGAAAGCAAAGATCACAAGGGTCTCTGCATACTTAACTGGACAAAGAAAGACCTGCCTGACCTCTGGCAGAGGGAGTATGAAGAAAGGAATATGGCTGTTTCAGGAACGGAGGAAAAGCAGTTTGGGGTTCATTCTCTGAATATTCCCCAGGCTCTGAGGGCCCTGCCAGTCTCACAGCCTGCTCTCCACACTTAGTGTGTTTGAAGCCCCCCCCAAAAAAAAACACATATGACTGGAGCACAGGTTGCATATGTATATGGACAAGGGTTCCAGGAAATAAGAGAAGAAAGAGAATTGATCACAGCCTGGGAATCCCTCCCTGACTGCTAACTAAAAAATAGGACTTCAGCCAATAATCTGGGAAGGATCTCTCAAGGATCTTAGGCAGGAAAACCACATAAGATCCAGAAGATGACACTGATAGAGGTAGCATATAGTAGGTAAGCATATAGTGTTGCAGGAAGATGAGGTCCAATGAAGAGAAAGAGCACCCAACACCACCACCACGTTTATAAGAGGAAGGGCCTTTATTCACCAGCCGGGAACTTCCTGCATAGAAGAGTTCCAAAGACCACATGCATTCCCTGTCTGGCTTGATCTTTCCCTTTTTATCAACGTCAAAAAGTTCCACCCCACAGGTACCCTTCTTATTGGCCAATTTGAATCAAGCAGGAGATGCTATTCCAGTCCCTATAGAACGACAGGATTTCACAGAACTTAGAAATTTCCAAGTTCCAGAAAGTTAAGTTTACAAATTCCCAAGAGCTGAGTCACCATGGAGAGGACCCTGCAGGTGTGTCCTTGTGGTTTCCTTCAGAAGACCTGTTCTCTCAGACCTCACCTTTCTCGGGTACCCTCTCTCATTAGTACTGAAGCTTACAGGCAAATTTTGGTGTTGGAAGTTAAGATTTGGGAATCTTTAATGCACGATTCCTGTGGTGAGTTGGCTCAGTAAAAAAATAGAAGAAAACAAAACAAAATAATTTAAAAGGGCGGCGCCTGTGGCTCCATCAGTAGGGTGCTGGCCCCATATGCCAGAGGTGGCAGGTTCAAACCCAGCCCCAACCAAAAACTGCAAAAAATAAAAATAGAAGAGAACCAGTGACATTTACTATAACTCATTGTTGACATCAATGTTTAAGATAAGTCAGGAAGTCTATCCAATGAAGACTAAATATAAGAGAGAGGGGGTAATTGAGGAAAAATAAAAGAATCTTCAAAAGGGAGAAACAAGCCAGTTGACCTGAAAGGTATGGTGAGACTGTAAAGAATGTATTGAATTTTGACTGAGATAATTGCCAAAACATTTTCAAGGACCTGAGAAATAGAGAAAGTGAAGAAGCTTGACTTCGGAAATATAATATAATCCTATGAAAAGCAAAAAAGGGCTCAGCGCCTGTGGTTCAAGCTGCTAAGGCACCAGCTACATACACCTGAGCTGGCAGGTTCAAATCCAGCCCGGGCCTGCCCAACAACAATGACAACTGCAACCAAAAATAGCCAGGCATTGTGGTGGGCGCCTGTAGTCCCAGCTACCAAGGAGGCGGAGGCAGGAGAACCACTTGAGCCCAGGAGTTGGAGGTTTCTGTGAGCTGTGATGCCACAGCACTCTACTCAGCGTGACAGCTTGAGGCTCTCTTTCAAAAAAAAAAAAGGTAAACAGGTATGGTAGTGTGCGCCTACATGTAATCCTAGCTGCTTGGGAGACTGAGGTGGAAGATTGCTGGATCCCAAGAGTTCCAGGCTGCACTGAGCTATGATCACGGCACTACAGTCCAGCCTGGGCAACAGAGCCAGACCCTGTCTCTAAAAAAAAATTGAAAAGAGGCTTGGCGCCTGTAGCTCAACAGGCTAAGGCGCCTGCCACATACATCTGAGCTGGTGGATTCCAATCCAGCCCGGGTCCTCAGTGAGGGCTGCAACAAAAAATAGCCAGGCCGTTGTGGCGGGGTGCCTGTAGTCCCATCTACTTGGGAGGCGGAGGCAGGAGAATTGCTTGAGCCCAGGAGTTGGAGGTTGCTGTGAGCTGTGATGCTACAGCGCACTAGCCAGGGCAACAGCTTGAGGCTCTTGCTCTGGCTACAAAAAAAAAAAAAATGAGATGTCTGCTTTGTTTTTCATTCAGATAACAATTGTCAATATTACATTGCTGTTATAGCAAAAGTAAAGGAAAAATAATGTATGAGTTAAAAGGTTGAAATGTGCAAAGATACTGTCTTATAATTTAATCAGTAAAGCAATACAGGGCCAACTGTATTGTCCTCAAAACTAAAAATGATTTTTACATTCACTGATTCATAAAATATTAATAAGTTTATTCTGCACAGCCAAACACAAAATCAAAAGAACAAATAGATAACCCACAGAATTGGAGAAATATTTTTAAAAATCAATATTGAGTTTCTACCATATCCTATTTTGCTAAACACTGGGTATTCAGTAGTGAACAAACAGACATTGCTACTGTCTTTATGACACGTACAGTTTATTTTATCTGTAGGAGATGTCTATAGAAATATAGTGACCTAAAGCAAAACTTGTGCAAAGGGAAATTGTTTAGGTAATTACTATTTAAAATGTGTTTAAGTTGAACTTCTTTTGTTATGTTTTATTTTTCTTTAAAGGTTTTGAAAAGATTGTGGGTTTTTGTTTATTTGTGTTAAATTAACAAAGTGTTTTTCTTTCATCATGTTTCTTTTAGGATACTCCTGAACATTTACATAAAGTAGCTAAACATAATCTCTTACTTCATTTGAAAAAGCTAGAAAAAGAAGGAAAAATATGTGAGTATACTTTCAAGTTTTAATTCTTTTTTTGCCAGCATTTAGAATATTTTCACAGATGCACCAGTGTACTTTCAGGAAAAACAACACTCATCATAGTGCTCCCTTAAATATCTCTTTAAGTTAGAGAAACTGGGAAGGTCAGTAGCACAAGACTAGCTGACCACAAATTGTAAGTTCTCACGAGATTTAGAATCTCTCTTGGGGATCCGATCTTTACCAACCAGGACAGTCAAAGATGTGTGTGATGGGAAGGTACCTTTCTTCTCTCAGACCCCAAAACCACAAAAAAATTTTACATGTGATAGATTTGGAAGGAGGAATAGCTTTTGAGCAGTAGTAAAGGTAGTAAACTCAAAAGACATTAAAGCAGTAATTCTGTAATTATTTCCTGGCATTAATTGTCAAATTAATAGTCTTTATAAAAGTTTAATACTTAAAATCAAGAGTCTCAAAGCTGAAATTTCATTTAGAAGCCTCACTTTTTAAGTATACAAAAAAGCCCAACTCTGTATTGAGCAACACAATTATTTTAAGAATGAATGCTTTTTCTAGGCACAAGATAACTTAAAATCCAGTGTATTTACTTATCTGTTGTTAAATTTTTACTCTCTGATTTTCTTTCCACAGTTAGCAACACAGATCCTGACAAGAAATGGAAAGCCAACCTTTAGTTTTAGGTTAATGAAAGCATTGCTTTGTTTTGTTTTTAGAGAACAGTATGTTTTCTTACAGGTTAAATAAATAACCTATATTATACATAGTAGATTGATAATGTGACTTACATATTTCAGAATGAATATGGCATTAAAGTACTCTAGGGTTACTTTCAGTGTTTTTACACTGTATGGTCTCTACAAGTAATCATAGTATTTAGTATTTACATAATCAACAGATTAGGTTAAATGGTTACTTTAAAATTATTAAAATTTGTATAATTATTTGGATTACTATTACAATGATCAGTAATACTATTTCTAGCTGCTTCAATTAACAGCACAGATTTCTATGTAATCCTAACTGTTCCTCAACCTTTGTTTATACCTGTGGATATCAGCTTTGTTTTCATGTTTCTATCGATTATATTATAACTGTGTATTGGTTCTATTGTTCTATACCACCTACATTATAATGGTATCTCACAAATGATTTGTACAAATTAATTTTTAGAATATTAAATTCCCAATTTAAAGTATCATAAGATAAATATTTCTATAATCTATTAGTACAATCATTATACTTTCAAAGTTTAGATTTTAGTATATAGAATCAGCTTGTACACAGTGTTTAAGTTGGAGTATTATAAGACAAGGCATTTTTTATATAAGTAATGTTCTTATATAATGGTTAGGTTCACAGGGAAACCCACCAATGTTTATTTAACCCATAATGTTGCCAAACTACAATACTAAAATAAACTCAGAATCCTAAGAGTTCTTTCTTTATTCTTCCATAAAAGGTAAGACTTAAAGTTTTTTTTTTAATTTTTTTAATGCAGAAACCATTACAAACCAGCATTTATAATAATGCTAGCAGAGTACACACAGGAAGAAGAGTAACTGCACTAGATTACAAAGACTGGGGTGGACCTCTTAATGTCCAGTGTCCTTTGTCTTAAGATTTGGTGCAATATATCATTTTTAAGACAGACTTAAAGTGGATTTCTAATGAAAGTAGGAAACTAAATGTTGACTTTAAAAAAAAAAAATTTTTTTTTTTAAATCTTCACCTCAGGGCGGCACCTGTGGCTCAGTAGGTGGGGCGCCAGCTTCATATATCGAGGGTGGTGGGTTCAAACCTGGCCCTGGCCAAACTGCAACAAAAAAATAGCCAGGTGTTGTGGCGGGCACGTAGTCCCAGGTACTCAGGAGGCTGAGGCAAGAGAATTGCCTAAGCCCAGGAGTTGGAGGTTGCCGTGAGCTGTGTGATGCCACGGCACTCTATCGAGGGTGACAAAGTTAGACTGTCTCTACAAAAAATAAATAAATAAATAAATCTTCTGCCTCTTTTCTCAAGGTCCCTAGCATTTTCATACCATTCTAACACATTTATTTTCATGCCTTGGAGACCTGGTATATTCCTGAAACTGAAAATTAACTATAAACTCAACAACAATAAAGAAACCCGATTCAAAAATGGACAAAGAACTTAAATAGACATTTCTACAAAGACATTATATAGAAGATGGTCAAGAAGCACAGGAAAAGTTGCTCAACATCACTCACTAATCATTAGAGAAATGCAAATCAAAACCATAAGATACCACTTCACACCTGTTAGGATGGCTATTACTATTTTTTTAAAGAACAGAAAATAACATGTGTTGGGAGAATGTGGAGAGATTGAAACCCTGTGTATTGCTGATGGAAGTGTAAAATCTTTTAGCCACTATGGAAAACAATGTGGGCTTCCTCAAAAAATTAAACATTGAATTACATGTGATCTAGGAGTTCTACTTCTAAGTATATAGACCAAACAAATTGAAAGTATAGTCGAACATACTTGTCACCCACATTCACAGCAGTATTATTCACAGTAGTCAAAAGGAGAAAGCAACCTGGGTAAATAAAATGTGGTATATACCTACAACAGAATACTATTTCTCCTTAAAAAGAAGGAAATTCTGATGCATTCTGTAAAATGATGAATCTTGAAGCCATGCTAATTGTGAAATAAGCCAGTCACAAAAGGACAAATACTACACAATTCCACTTATATGGTTTACTCAAAATAGTCAAATTCATAGAGACAGAAAGTAAAATGGATGCCAGGGAGTAGAGGGACTTGCTTCTCCTCCATTATTCCCTGTCTCTGAATGAAAATATCATTAAGTTGGTCAAATCAGAAAACCCAGGAGTCATCCTTTATATGCTTTCCTCACTCATTTATATCCAGATCTTCACCAAGCAAGTACTGCCTATTCCACATCCAGAATTTATCAAAACCTCTTATTCCACCAACACTCCTTAATCTAGGCTGTCATCCCCTCTTGCCTTGAACTAGCACAATAAACTTTAATTCTGGGCTCCCTAATTTCATTCTTGGAGGAGACCGGGAAATGGGCATGAGAAGGACTTTCTGAACTGAGGAAATCTCATGTAAAAGCCATGGAATAATTGTCTTTATAATGACCGTGGCACATTTCAGATACTGCAGGCTGCAAGTGAGTATGTTGGAAGAGGATAATGGAAAGCTATCAAATTTATTGGTTACTCAAAGTCTAGCAACTGAGAGCTTTGACAAAAACAGTGGTATTTGGGGCAGGCATGGTGGCTCACACCTGTAATCCTAGCAGTCTGGGAGGATGAGGTAGATGGATCTCCTGAGCTCAGGAGTTCAAGAGCATCCTGAGCCAGAGTGAGTGAGACCTTGTTTCTAAAAATAGCCAGGCATTGTGGTGGGCGCCTGTACTTGGGAGCCTGAGGCAAGAGAATCACTTAAGCCCAAGGATTTGAGGTTGCTGTGAGCTGTGACAGCACAGCACTCTACTAAAGGTGACAAAGTAAGACTCTGTCTCACAAAAAAAAATAAGCAAAAAAAAAAAAAAAAACTGGTATTTGTTGGGCACAATGGCTCACACTTGTAATCCTAGCACTGTTGGAGGCTGAAGCAGGTAGATCCCCTGACCTCGGGTGTTCAAGACCAGCCTGAGAAAAAGTGAGACCCCTATCTTTACTAAAAATAGAAAAACTAACTGGACATTGTGGTAAGCACCTGTCGTCCCACCTACTCAAGAGGCTGAGGCGAGAGAATCACACTGGAACCCAAGTGTTTGAGGTTGCTGTGAAATACGACACCACAGCACTCAAGCCCAGGGCACAGAGGGAGACTCTGTTTCAAAAAGAGAAAAAAAAAATGGTATTTATTAAATGTTGCTTAGTGCCAGGGCTGGGCCAGGACTGGGGATACGAAGGTAGACAAAGTTCACTTAGATTCTGGTTGTGGGGACACAGAATGTGCAGTAACACTGAGTGTAGAGTAAAGGAAGAGTCTCTAACCTACTTGGGAAAGCTGCTTAGAGAGCAGCTTGACTCAGTCTTAAAAGATAATTAAGCAGCGGTAGACTAAGAGGCATTTGTTTGGGAGAAGAAAGAAATTGTTCCAGCTGAAGAAAATCACGTGTGAACATAAACAGATACGTGAGAGCATCATGTGGCTGCAGAACTAACCTGTATAACTAGAATAATATTGTGGTTGTGGGTTGAAGCTCAGGGATAACAAGAATTCCTTGGGAACACAGAACTCACACAAGAACCAATGTATTGTCATCTAGCCAAGCTTCACACAGGCCGGACTATATATGATTTAGGAATTGCAAAGTGGGTCAGGTTCCAGGGCAGTTCCAGCATTATTCTGTTGTCTCCTTATAAGCAAGAGTTTGTCTTCCACTGTTACGGTGATTTTGTTCCTCTGTTTCTAGCCCTCCAGATAATTACCCTCCAGTCAGTACACCCAGCAGTTTTTGCTTACTCATTTTCTGTTTACTCAAGAGTTTCTGTAGTCTCCTTTGTCATCACCTCTGCCTTCTCTGGACGTCGTCAGCTTCTGTTTTTGCCTCCAGCTGAGGATCTGTCTTTGTGTCTCAGATGTGGATCTCCTCATGGAAGAGATGAAAAGAGACTGATGAAATTCTCTGTTCAGGAGTTTTCTTGCCATGCTGTCGTACATATTACGGGCCAGCCTTTATGGCAACTGCTCTAGACCAGTCATCTGGAACCAGAAGTTTTTTGTTGTTTTTTTGTTTGTTTGTTTGGTTTTTGAGACAGTCTCACTTTATCGCCCTTGGTAGAGTGCCGTGGCGTCACAGCTCACAGCAACCTCCAACTGCTGGGCTTAGGCGATTCTCTTGCCTCAGCCTCCCAAGTAGCTGGGACTACAGGTGTCCGCCACAACACCCAGCTATTTTGTCGTCGTTGTTGTTGTTGCTGTTGCAATTTGGCACCAAACCCACCACCCTCAGTATATGGGGCCGGCATCCCACCCACTGAGCCACAGGTTCCACAGCCACCAGAAGTTATGGAACTAGAAGTTTTATCAGAAGGGAATAGGAACCCATACAACAGAGGCAATGGGCATTCTGAGATTTGGTCTTTTCAGTACAATAGAGGAAGGAAAAACCAGAAGGGGTGTCAAAGGTAGTAGAGTAGGGAGTAACAGATATGAGAAATATTTAAGAAGGGGAATAATACTTAGGGACCTGGTAGATACCGAGAAATGGGCTCAGAATGGAAAATGGGCAGAAAGGAAAAAGTCGAGAAGAGCTATAGATTTCTGGCTTGGGCAGCTGGGTAGATGTCAATGAGCAGGACGAGATAATACAGGAAATAAACCAGGTAGAGTGTGGAAGAGGGGAAAGGTGCCTTGTACTATAATCGGAAGACATCTGGACAGAAATACCCAGTAGGGACTTAGATTTGTGGAACTGGAGCTAAGTAGATAGGATATATTTTGTTGCAAGTGATACTTATTTTCAACTACCTTAAGCAAAAAGAAGTTGGTTGACATGTGGAACTAACCAAAGAAGGATAAGTGGGGAGCCAGGCATGTGAGTAAGAATAAGGATTTGAGTCTCCTCAATACAACCCCAAACTTCTCTCTGAACCACAGCAGACTGGCTTCTTCTCATGATGGGGGACATGGTTATGGGCTGCTCTGGACTCACGTTCTAACCATTCCACAGCCACCAGGAAAAGCTGGTTCTTCCAGCTTCTGTATGAAAATCCCTAGGGGACGCACTCAGTGATTTATATTGACTTATTACCCATTCCTTAGACCATTCCCTGTGCTCAAGGAAACATTAAGTATTACCTGTACCTTGTACAGTCCAGGGCTTGTACGTGGCCCTGCTCTTGGTCTCATGTCTACCACTGTGGCTACACGGGGTGAGGTCTATTCCCAGAAGAAGACTGTCCTGGGAAGATTCTGGACCAATACTGTTTCCTTACTGAATGACTTCCTCTTCTTTCCAATGTGTGTAAAATATGTAATAAATCAGCATTCTAAGACCAAATCTGCAACCTTCATCTTTGCTGTGAGTTTCTTTCTCAAGGGAAGGAAGAATCCAGAGAGGAAAGCCTCAGGTGCACACGTTCTTTATTCTGCCAATATTACGTATCCGTGTCCCCTCTTTGCAAGTCTCTCTATGCTCCTCAGAGCAACTGGTCAGAATGAGACCTGCTGCCTGTTTCTAGGCAGGGTTGCAGCAGGAGAATGCCAACTATTCTGAGTCTGTCTCCCTATTCTGTTTTTGGTAGTGCTTAGAAAGATGCTTTATTTTGGTAAGGGAAAAAATTCAATATTTTAAGTATTGATGGTTAGTCTTTATTCTAGCTATACTGGTGCTAGTCCTTTTGATGCAAATTTGGAATTGAAGTGATGAATAGGGTAGCAGCATGTTTAAGTGTTTTTATTTGTGTATGTAGATAGTATGTGTGGAAAGATGCCAAAAATATCAAAAAAAATAACATTGGTTACCTCCCAGGAATAAAACTTACAAGTGTCTAAGGAACACAGGACAGGACCAGAACGTTGCAGTGTATAGCCTTTTATATCTTTTAGATTTTGAATTATTTGAATGTATTCCCAATTTAGAATACTATAATATATTACTGATAATCAAAAGGCCCAGCAGGCACACAGCTCTTGCCTGTAATCCTAGCACTTTAGGAGACTGAGCCAAGAGGATCACGTGAGTCCAGGAGTTAAAGACCAACCTGAACAGCCGGGCACAGTGGCTCACGTCTGTAATCCTAGCACTCTGGGAAGCCAAGGCGGGTGGATTGCTTGGGCTCAGGAGTTTAAGACCAGCCTGAGCAAGAGCAAGATCCTATCTCTACTAAAAATTGAAAAATTAGCCACTGGCATCTGTAGTCCTAGCTACTTGGGAGGCTGAGGCAGGAGGATCACATAAGCCCCAAAGTTGGAGGTTGCTGTGAACAATGATGACACCATGGCACTCTACCCAGGGTGACAGAGTGAGACTATTATCTCATTAAAAATTAAAAAAAAAAATCCTGAGCAACATAATGAGATCCCTGTCTCTAAAAAAACAAAAATTAAAAATTAGCCAATTAAGGTCGTAAGCACATTTGGGAGACTGAGGCAGGAGGATTTCTTGAGCCCAGGACTTCAAGGATGCAGGAGTGTTGCTAGCCAGGATGACAGAGTAAGACCCTGTCTTGAATAAAAATAAAAATTAAATAAAAAAATAAAAGACTCAGGCTCGGCGCCTGTGGCTCAACGGGCTAAGGTGCGAGCCACATACACCTGAGCTGGCAGATTCGAATCCAGCCCGGGTCCACCAAACAACAATGACAGCTGCAACCAAAAAACGGCCGCGCGTTGTGGCGGCGCCTGTAGTCCCAGCTACTTGGGAGGCAGAGGCAGGAGACTCACTTGAGCCCAGGAATTGGAGGTTGCTGTGAGCCGTGATGCCATAGCACTCTATCCAGGGTGACAGCTTGAGGCTCTGTCTCAAAAAATTAAAAAAAAAAAAAAGACCCAAACTGTCTCAAAGTATCTAGTGGGCAAGTACCTGTCCACTGGGACAATGGAAAGCTGCACTGCCACTCCAATCTATACTAAGGAGCTTATGAAGGAAGTCTGTGTTGGAGACACAGATTAGGAAGTTATCAGCACTGAGGGTGCAACTGAAGCAAGGGGAAAGCGTGTGTAGACAGCCCTGGGGTAGGTACAATAAGTATCCCTTCATTCACAGTTTAATTTTCCAAGATTTCAGTTATCTGTGGTCAACTGGGTCTGAAAATAGGTGAGTACAGTACCATAAGATATTTTGGGAGAGATCACAGTCACATAATTTTTATTACAGTGTATTGCTATAATTTTTCTTTTTTATTGTTAATCTCTTTTTGTGCCCAATTTACAAATTAAACTTTATTATACATATGTACATATAGGAAAAAACATAGTAATATGTAGATGGGGGTTAGTACTATTCAGTATGCAGTTTCAGGCATCCAATGGTGGTCCTGGAATATGTTCTCTGCAGATAAGGGGGGACTATTGTCAATGAGAAAAGTTGGTAAGAAAGATTTAATCAAGGGCAGGATGATCACAGGGGGAATGATATTATAGCAGCCTAGAGAGGGGTCAGAAAAGAGAAGGTCAGTGTTAATTAGGGGCCTTTATGTGCTGTTTATGCTTATGTTACCCATTATTGGAAGTGACTACTTGCTACCAATTTTATACCAATTCATAGGAGACTGCTCATAACTGCTAATCTAGTTTGTTGTTGTTTGAGACAGGGTCACACTGTCTTTCCCTGGTGAGAGTGCAATGGAGATTATTGTAGCTCACAGCAACCTCAACCTCCTGGGCTCCAAGCAATGCTTTTTCCTCAGCCTCCCAAGGAGCAGAGACTATAGGTGTATGGCACCATGCCTAGCTAATTTTTCTTTTCTTTTCTTTTTTTTGAGACAGAGCCTCAAGCTGTCACCCTGGATAGAGTGCTGTAGCATCACAGCTCACAGCAACCTCCATCCTGGGCTCAAGCGAGTCTCCTGCCTCCGCCTCCCAAGTAGCTGGGACCACAGGTGCCCGCCACAACGCCCGGCCATTTTTTGGTTGCAGCTGTCATTGTTGTTTGGCGGCCCGGGCTGGATTCAAACCCGCCAGCTCAGGTGTACGTGGCTGGCGCCTTAGCCCGTTGAGTCACAGGTGCCGAGCCTTTTTTTTTTTTTTTTTGAGACAGAGTCTCAAGCTATCGTGCTGGGTAGAGTGCATAGCATGGCCACTCACAGCACCCTCAAACCTCAGCCTCCCAAGTAGCTGGGACTACAGGAACCTGCCACAACGCCGAAATTTTTTTTTTTTTTTTTTTTGGTTATAGTTGTCATTGTTGTTTGGCAGTGCAGGGCTGAGTTTGAACCCGCCAGCTCTGGTAATGTGGCTGATACCCTAGCCACTGAGCTACAGGTGCTGAGTCGCTAATTTTTCTATTTTGAAAGACGGCAGATAGATCTAGCCAGTGATGAAACCATAACCTAAAATTGCAACAGGGTAGGGTGAAAAGCCAATTCACCCTACCAACCTCCTGAGGACTTAAAGGTACCAGATACTATAGAAGACTCTGGTCTAAAAATGAGATTGTTAAAAACCTGTTATGTGCAACACACCCCAGTGTCCTCTTCCCAGAGCTACTACTACTTTCCCCACACTGAACAGGAAAACAAGGATTATCCTTAGAGGTGAAAGGAAAAAAACTAAAATCATAACAATAGCCTCCATTCCCCTTTTGTTATCCTGAGAACAGTGTCTTTTACATACGAATACCAGGTTGAAAACTGGGAAATTCTTCTCTTGAAAAGTGAATGTTCCTAGAGAAAAAAAAAAATACTCTCACACAGCTATACATGACTTCTCCAAAATAATGACATTGTCTCCCTACAGTGAAACCTACCAGTTGCCAATAATCCCGCAAACCCATATATGTACAATTTCCAGTCAGTATCTCATAAACTACAATCCCAAGATCAGAAATGGAAGTGCAAAACAGAGTAAGAGAAAAAAACGCAGTGAAAGACAACTTTAATAGTATCCTTTGAGAGATAAGGGAAGTGTTAATTTATAAAACAAGAACAGGGTGCTATGAAAAATAGTCTGTGAAAAAGTTTTGGAAAGTAAGAATACATAACCAAAATAAAACAAGTTTGGAAAACAAAGTTGAAGAGCTTCCAGAAATAGAACAATATAAAAACAAAGATGGAAAATAGAAGAGAAAGAATTTAGGAAAACAGGAAGTACAATATCAAAGTCATAAGCGTTCCAGAAAAAAGAACTTGCATAGAGAATCAGAAATTACCAAAAAGAAACTATAAGAAACATTCCCAGGGCTTTCTAAATTAAAAGGGTAAAAAGTGAAAAATAAGGTTGGGTGCTCATTCCTCTAATCTTAGCACTCTGGGAGGCCAAAACAGGATAATCCCTCAAGCTCAGTAGTTTGCGACCAGTCTCACCAAGAGTGAGATCCTGTCTCTACTAAAAAGAAAAAAAGCTAGCTGGGAATGGTGGCAAGGCACCTGTTGTCCCACGCAGGTACTCAAGAAGCTGAGGCAAGAGGATCACTTGAGCCCAAGAGTTTGAGGTTGTGAGCTATGATGATGCCACTGCAGTATATGCAGGGCAATAGAGTGAGACTTTATCTCAAAAAAAAAAAAGAAAAAAACAAATTCAAAGGGTCTTCTAATTGCCTAACAATATAAAAATGGTAAAAACAATACAGCCGAATTATGCCGTTATGAAGTTTGAGAAATTCAGGGATAGACAGAAGCACGTAAGAGATTCTAATTCTAGGTGTCGGGTATTTTTAGGGATTTGTAATCACTTAGAAGAGAACACAAATCAAAATGGCACTGGCTTTTTTAGTGTAACAATGGGTATTAGGACATAATGCCTTCAAAAATCCAAGGGGAAAATTATTTGCATTCAAGTTATTTATAACCAACCAAGCAATTAACCATGTGTGAATAAAAGGACTCAAAAAATATATCTGCCATTCTCTCTTCAAAGAGTTTCTGGATGATGTAATCTAGAAAAAGGACAGCACAAGACAAAATTATGTGCCAAACTTTCTGCAGATTGGAGCAGAAGGAAAGGGAGCCTTGGAAAGAGATCACGGAGGGGGAAATGGAACCAATAGAATATCCGATATGTGAGCATTAGAGAGAAAAAACTGGAGGTGGTCAAACAACAGCTACAGTTGGGCAATTGAAACGATGATGAGTTCACAGAAAATTAAGGATGGACATAGGATGGACATAGTGGCTCACATATAAAATCCCAGAATTTTGCAAGCCAAGGTGGGAGGATCACTTGAGCTCAGGAGTTCGACACCAGCTTTGGCAATGTGACAAGACTCTCTCTATATAGATATAATTAAAATTAGCCAGGTGTGTGTGATTCACAGTTGTTGCTTTTGTCATCCGAATAAACTATGATTCCAGTAATTCCTAGGAATTCTTCTTACTTTATCACCCTAGGTAGAGTGTCATGGCGTCACACAGCTCCTGGGCTTAGAATTTGCTAATGATTCCAGAAATTCCTGAGAATAAACTATGATGCCAGTAACTCTTAGGAATTTGCTAATGATTCCAGTAACTCCCTGAGGAAAGAACTGTGCAGGGTGTCCATAAAGTTCTTCTGCAATTTGAAATAGTTTGACTTTAATCACCGACCTATGGCTTCAATAGAAGAGAAAGAAAATTGTGTTCTTTGGTTGGTTGAACTAAAATCTGCCGCTGCTGTCCAAAGAAGATTTAGAACCCATTATAAGAAAGAAGCACCGCACAGGAATTTCATATCAAAGTGGATGGAAAAATTTAAAGAAACAGGCTTTGTCAATGATAAACCATGGTCTGGTAGGCCACGTGTTAGTGAAGGAACTGTGGCATCTATAGAAGAAACCTTTCAGGCAAGTCCAAGAAAGTTATTAAGACAGGTATCCAGGCGGCTCCTGTGGCTCAGCAAGCAGGGCGCCGGCCCCATATACCGAAGGTGGCGGGTTCAAGCCCGGCCTCGGCCGAACTGCAAAACAAAAAAATAGCCGGGCGCTGTGGCGGGCGCCTGTAGTCCCAGCTACTAGGGAG
>CAUYON010073227.1:0-11407 GCA_963573935.1 Arctocebus calabarensis | reverse complement strand
GTGGCATTACAGCTCACAGCAACCTCCAATTCCTGGGCTCAAGCGAGTCTCCTGCCTCTGCCTCCCAAGTAGCTGAGACTACAGGCGCCTGCCACAACGCCCGGCTATTTTTGTTTGGGTTGCAGCCGTCATTGTTGGTTGGCAGGCCCAGGCTGGATTTGAATCCTCCAGCTCAGGTGTACGTGGTTGGCACCTTAGCCCATTAAGCCACAGGTGCCGAGCCTAAACATTTTTTTTTTAATAAAATAAAATGGCTTTATTCCACCTGAGTGCAGGTGGAATAAGATTTCCAACCAGGAAGAAATCCACGCATGGGTAGCTGCAGACAGGGCATTTAAAGGACTAGGGGGAGAAGGATTGGCCTGTCCACCACTTCCTAAGAGGAATAGACTCTCGATTCTTCCTGGGTGGATTAGTTCTACCTGAGCAGGTCAGCCTCACCTGGGCAAGATGTCTTATTGCCGTTACAGCCTCCTCTGTCTGTCAGTAACACTCCCTGAGTGACCTGGGTCTGTGTTGGTCTGCACTCGGGAAGAACCTGCCGAGAGAGGAGAACACAACTTTTAGACCTCCAGGCCTCAGCAAGGCCTCCAAGGACTCCTAACTGTCTAGAGAGTTGATAATCAGGAAGATTTATGTTGAGAGCCAGCAGACACAGAAGCAGCTCTCAAAACAGGATAATTTACCTTTTTTTTTGGAGACAGAGTCTCACTATGTTGCTCTTGCTCACAGCTCACAGCAACCTCAAACTCATCAAGAATTGCTCAAACAATTCTCTTGCCTCAGCCGCCCAGGTAGCTGGGACTATGGGCGCCCGCCACAACCCCTGGCTATTTTTTGTTGCAGTTGTCATTGTTTAGATGGCCCGGACTGGGTTCGAAACTGCCAGCCTTGGTGTATGTGGCTGGTGCCGTAACCAGGGTGCCGAGACTTATTTACTTTTTTGTAAGGGAAATGTATATTTATAAAGGGAATCTCCTGTTGTAAGGGTGTTTCCCTGCTCTGTGTTTGAAAGAGGCGAATGCCTAAAACATAGAGGCAGGGTAGATGGCTCAGGCCTGTGATCAGGACTCTGGGAGGCCAAGGCCCGGAGTTCTACACCACTCTGAGCAATACAGTGAGATACCATCTCTACCAAAAAGAATTAGCTGAGCATTGTAGCACTTGCCTGTAGTCCCAGCTACTTGGCAGCGTGAGCCAGGGGGATTGCTTGAGCCCAGGGGCCTGAGGTTGCTATGAGCCACTGCACTCTAGCCTGGGGTGACAGAGTGAGACTCTGTCTCAAAAAATAAACAAACAAACCAATAAATCACAATGTAACAGAGATAATGACCTGAAATAAATGTTTTTGAGCTGTCTCTTTAAACCCCCACCCCCATTTGGGAGGAATTAAAACCTGCTTGCCAGCACAATGCCAATAATCGGAGGAGCAGGGGAGAGTCTTTTGTCCTTTGTACAAAAGGACATGGTAGATGGCTCAGCGGAACTGTCCAGGCAGAGGTCGAGAGATTGGCAGATGGTCTTTGCAGGAGATGGGGTGTATCATAATCCCCAAGTATAGTTAAACAGCAGCAGCCCCAAGCGGAAAGCCCCTTTTACAGGTTCTGTGTTCCTCCCTCACAGGGGGGACAATGGTGCTGTTGCAGGAAGAGCCCAATGGAGAGAAAGGACACTCAAACACTGTTTAAAAGAAGAAGAGCTGGCTCGGCACCCGTAGCACTGTAGTTACGGTGCCAGCCACATACACCAAGGGTGGTGGGTTCGAACCCAGCCCAGGCCTGCTAAACAGCTGCAACAACAACAACAAAAAATAACCAGGCATTGTGGTGGGCGCCTGTGATCCCCGCTACTTGGGAGGCTGAGGCAAGAGTATGGCTTAAGTCCAAGAATTTGAGGTTGCTGTGAGTTGTGATGTAACAGCACTCTACTGAGGGTGACATAGTGAGACTCTGTCTCCAAAAAAAAGAGGAAGAGCTTTATTCCTGTTGGCAGCGTAAAGGCAGACAAAAGCCCCAAAATGGCCAGCTCCCCAACCGGCTTGGTCTTCTCCTTATCCCCAGTCAAAAGTTCCAGCCCACGGAGACCTTTCTGATTAGTCAGTTTGGATGAAGCTGGAGAAGCTGGGTCTGGCTTTTACAGAACTGGGGGCTTTTTTTTTTTTTTTTTGAGATAGAGTCTCACTATGTCACCCTCAGTAGAGTGCAGTGAAATCACAGCTCACAGCAACCACAAATTCTTGTGCTCAAGTGATTCTCTTGCCTCAGCCTCCCAAGTAGCCGGGACTATAGGTGCCTGTCACAACGCCCAGCTATTTTTTGTTGCAGTTGTCAATATTGGTTAGCTGACCTGGGCCGGGTTTGAGCTCGCCAACTTCAGTGTATGTGGCTGGCACCATAATCACTGTGCTATGGGTGCCGAGCCAGAACTGGGGGCTTTTACAGAAACAGAAGAAAGTGTTAAGTTTCCAGGGCCCAGGAAGTTACGTTTCTACAAATTCCTGGGAGTGGAGTCACCGTGGGGGGACCTTGCAGGTATATCGTTGGGGTGTCCTTGAGAACACCTCTGTTCTGTTTTCGGGTCTCCTCTCTCAGCTGTTTATGGTAAGAGTCTGCCTTTCTCCTCTTTTGCCAGCAAATTCATAAAAGTCTCCTTCCTTCTTCTCAAGCTACTTGTCCTCACTCTTCATTTGGCCTGTTTGGCCATGGGGACAAGTACCAAACTTTTAGTAATGACACATAAATCTGCTTAGCCAGCTTGACTCTCACTCGCCACACTTTCCTCACGTGGATCACCTTTCCATAACTTGCTTCCCAACACCCTGCTTCCTATGTTTCAGCTAAAGATGGTATTTAAGCCCAAATTCCAATCTACTTCTTTAAGTTTACTCATTCCCCAAGTTTCTGCCATATATACATGACAGATATTTGTTAATAAACTTGTTTGCTTTTCTCTTGTTAATATGACTTTTGTGGCTTGGCACCTGTAGCTCAGCGGCACCAGCCACATACACCAGAGCTGGCAGGTTGGAACCCAGCCCGGGCCTGCCAAACAACAATAACAGCTATAACCGAAAAATAGCCGGGCATTGTGGTGAGCATCTGTAGTCCCAGCTACTTGGGAGGCTGAGGCCAGACAATTGCTTAAGCCCAAGAGTTGGAAGTTGCTGTGAGCTGGCACTCTACCCAGGGCCACATAGTTAGACTCTGTCTCAAAAAACAAACAAACAACAACAACAAAAAAACAATATGACTTTTGTGACAGGGGCCTCCTTAAAGGAAAAGACTTTTCCTCCTGGACCGCGGTAAGTGTGAAGGACGCTGACCACAATGAGGCCAGGACCTGGATCCCCTCTTGAACTTGCCTGAGAGTTTTCTCCCAAGTAAATGGACCTGGAAAGGTTCCTTCCAGCCCTAGAATTCTGGGAGTGCATTCTCTTTCCTGGTAACAATTCTATTCTTTAATCTTTCCACTGATCCTGACTAGCATTTATTCTTGGGGTGTAATTGATGTGGAAACAGCAAGAGAGGAGGAAGAGGATGCCCAGGATAACAGGTGGGAGGAAAGGGGGGGCCAACACTCCTGCCCCCAGCCCAGAGCTCTCCAGACAAGCGCTCAGGCCCAGTGTGCCTTCCTTCTCTCTTTTTTTTTTCTTTTTGAGACAGATTCTCCCTCTGTCACCTGGGTCAAGTCCAGTGACATCATCACAGCTCACTGCAACCTCCAATTCCTGGGCTCAATTGATCCTTCTGCCTCAGCCTTCAAAATCACTACAGGTGCCCACCACAATGCCCAGCAATTTTTCTAGTTTTTTATTAGAGACGAGGTCTTGCTCTTGCTCAGGCTGGTCTCAATGTCTTAACCTCAACGGATCCTCCTGTCTCGGCCTCCCAAACCCTGCTAGGATTACAGGCAGGAACCACTGCACCCAGCCTGCTTCATCCTTTTTTTTTTTTTTCACAGTTTCCATCTGAGATTAGTGTTCAGCCCAAGTAGGAAAACAGCCAAGAATAAGGGGGTTAAGAAGAAACAGGAGAATTTTTCCAGATTGAGGCTCCTTTTGTCCTAACTGTGCTGTTCTGACACAGGTGGGCAGTGTGGGAGATGGGTGACGCTCCCCTGTGTCTGACCATTCATCCTCAGCCCCCCAGCTGGCTGTTGGGGGAGATGACAGAACAGCAGCTAGGCCCGTGGTCCCTCCTGCCCTTCCCTCTCCTCTCCTTCCCCCACCTCCCTCTCATTTGGGCTGTTAGAGGCCAGAGCCCTCCAGGTGAAAATGTCCAAAATCTGGGGACCCATACAGGCAGGGTGAGTGGGGGGGCCAACCTGCACAAGTGGCCCTGCTGTGGACACATTAAATTAACCATCACGGGTCCAAGGGCCCTGGAAATACGCTATGCAGTGGGGCATTCCCCGTGCTCCACAGTTCTTGCACAGGGAGCTACCACCCACCTGTCTGAGCTGACCTGGCTCAGGACAAGCCCACTATCTACCAGGGACCCCAAGCCCTGCCAGCTTTTGTGTGTCCCCTCTCCCCAGGCTTTGGTCCCCTCTGTCTCTGAGTAGCTCTGCCGAGCTGCTGTTATCACATTTAGACTGTTCACTGACCTTTTCAAGGAACTATATCTTGGGTGGCGCCTGTGGCCCCAAGGAGTAGGGCACCAGCCCCATTTACTGGGGGTGGCGGGTTCAAACCTACTGGCCAAAAACTGCACACACACAAAATAAACTATACCTTCCAAGAACTGGCTTTTATCAGATCACAGACTCGAGTAGCTCACACGCCAATCAGAGCACATGTAACTCACAGTGTTTGATCAGTCCTCCGTGTGGTGCGTGAGAACTGGGAGCAGCAAATAAGGAGGAAACTGTACTTAAAGTCTGTAGCTGGCAAGCTCCCCTGTGACACTTAATGCCCAGCCTGGGACCTCACACTTCGAGACAGCTACTTGTGTTGGCTTTCAAATTCAAATTAATAAAGAGGTGAGGTGAATTACATGAAGGAGGAAAAGAAAACTCTGAAAACAGCTCCTGCCAAGTAACTAATTAGAAATCAGTTCAGAAGGCAGCACCTGTGGCTCAGTGAGTAGGGCACCAGCCCCATTTACCGAGGGTGGTGGGTTCAAATCTGATCCTGGTCAAACTGCAACAACAACAACAACAATAAAATAGCCAGACGTTGTGGCAGGCACCTGTAGTCCCAGCTACTCAGGAGGCTGAGGCCAGAGAATTACCTAAAGCCCAAGAGCGGAGGTTGCCGTGAGGTGTGACGCCATGGCACTCTACCAAGGGTGACTCTGTCTCTTAAAAAAAAAGAAAAAAAGGTTCGGCACCTGTGGCTCAACAGGCTAAGGTGCCAGCCACGTACACCTGAGCTGGCGGGTTCGAACCCAGCCCGGGCCTGCCAAACAACAATGACGGCTGCAACCAAAAATGGCCGGGCATTGTAAGGGGGGCCTGTGGTCCCAGCTACTTGGGAGGCGGAGGCAGGAGACTCGCTTGAGCCCAGGAACCGGAGGTTGCTGTGAGCTGTAATGCCACAGCACTCTATCCAGGGTGACAGCTTGAGGCTCTGTCTCAAAAAAAAAAGAAACCAGTTCAGAGAACTTCATTCTGTGTAACATGAAACTGACCAGCCGTTCACAGGGTGACCCTTGGGCCCCAAGGGTCCCCAAGGCCTGTTCAGGGAGGCCATGTGGTGAGAACTATTTTTACAACCGTACTAAGATGGTACTCACCTATTCCCCATGACATGGGGATGATGGCACAAGAGCAATGGTGGCCAGACTATTGGAGCCTCCGTACAGATGAGGCAGCGGCACAGTCCCCACCGGTGACTTTGTACTTCCTCACCACCTGCTCACTGCAAGAAAGCTGACAGTTTCACTAGGAAGGTCCTTGAGGAAACAATTGATTCAATTTATTCATTTTATTAAACGCTCAACTTCCTTTTTTTTTTTTTTTGAGACAGAGCCTCAAGCTGTCACCCTCAATAGAGTGCTGTGGCATCACAGCTCACAGCAACCTGCAACTCCTGAGCTTAAGTGATTCTCTTGCCTCCGCCTCCCAAGTAGCTAGGACTACAGGTGTCCACCACAACGTCCGGCTATTTTTTGGTTGCAGTTGTTGTTGTTGTTTGGCAGGCCCCCGGCTGGATTCGAACCCGCCAGCTCAGGTGTATATGGCTGGCATTTAGCCCGCTGAGCCACAGGCACTGAGCCCTTTTTTTTCTTTTGAGACAGTCTCACTCTGCAGCCTTGGGTAGAGTGCTGTGGTGTCACAGCTTACAGCAACCTCAAACTCTTGGGCTTGAGCGATGCTCCTGCCTCAGCCTCCCAAGTAGCCAGGACTATAGTTGCCCGCTATGACCAACACCTGGCTAGTTTTTCTATTTTTAGTACCGACAGGGTTTGGCTGTTGTTCAGGCAGATCCACCCACCTCGGTCTCCCAGAGTGCTGGGATTACAGGAGTGAGCCACCGCACCCGGCCTCAGTTTTAATTTCTAATGCACATTCTTTCATGAACCGCAAGCCAGCCGTGAAGTGTTGGCATCACAGTCTCTGGCGGGGGGAGCTCAGGGTGGCCTAAACTTAACCTTCCCAATTCTTATATTTAGGAAACATCTTATCATAAACCTAACTTCTTCCACATTTCAGTAGGTTGGTAGGGGAGAGAGAGGGAGATTGTGGACCAAAGAGAAGGAGCGCTCACTGACACCACCGTCACACACTGGGCAGCTACTATCAGAACCTCCAGAAAATGACAAGTGTTGGCAGGTGCAGGGGAATCAGCACCCCCAACACTCGGGTGGGAATGAAATTGGTGCAGCTCCTGTGGGAAACAGGATGGCAGCTCCTCGGAAACTTAAAACTACCACAGGGCCCAGCGACCCTTCCTCCAGGTACAAGTCCTCCAAAACTGAAAGCAGGGTCTCAAAAAGATGTCTGCGCCCCACATCCAGGCAGCACAGCCCACAGTAGCTAAACCCAGAAGAGGCTGAGTGTCCACTGCTGGGTGGCCAGTCAGATGTGGTCTGTCCATCTGGACCATGGAATGTTGCTCGGCCTCAAAAAAAAAAAAAACAATGGAATCCTGTCACAGGCTGTGACATGCAGAACCCCGGGGACGTTGCCCTTTGTGGAATAAGCCAGGGGACTCTAAGAAATGTATGAAAGGGATCAAACAACCAGGGCAATTCTGCTTATTGGCTCCATGTCTTCAACTAGAAAACAGGGCACAGCCAGGCTGGAAGCTCCGAGCAAGGGGGCGGCATGCACCAAGCCCCCTGCCCCCGTGCTGGGCAGCAGGTCCTGGAAGAGTGAAGTCTGGTCAGCCCTACAAAGGCTTTTGACTTCAGTGGAAAAACATTTTTACAAAAATAACATCCAAGCTCGGTACCTATCGCTCAGTGGTTAGGGCACCAGCTATTTACAATGGGGTTGGTGGATTCAAACCCAGCCCAGGTCTGCTAAACAATAATAACAACTATGTCAACAGCAACAACAACAAAAATAGCCGGGCATTGTGGCGTTGTGGCAGGCACCTGTAGTCCCAGCTACTCTAGAAGCTGAGGCAAGAGAATCACTTAAGGCCAGGAGTTGGGGGTTGCTGTGAGCTGTGACACCCCGGAACTGTACCCAAGGCGATAGAGTGAGACTCTGTCTCTACAAAAAAAAGAAAAGAAAGTGGTGGTCACTCTGCTGCTCACAGCCCAGGCAGGCTTGCTATGGTCTGGTCCAAAAGACACACTCCTGTCTTTCCCCAAAAGACACATTCCTGCTTTATTAGGAGCAACAAAATATTATTCAGGCAACCAGGGACAGGTGTCACCAGCCAGCTTTAGGGTCCTGCCACCTCACTGAAACCTGGACAGCCATGGTGTGTGGGACCCTGTGGCTGACACGAGGCACACAGAGAAGCTTCCTGCTGCGCCCACAGCCATCTAGGCCGGTGGTTGGGAGGAAGCCTTTCCACCTGGATGGCTGTCTACACCTACGCAGTCAGGGGAAGGCCAGCTGCCATGGAAGCCAGAGCCCTATGGAGCCTGTGTTGCTGGTAAATTATAAAATTTCTGGTGAACATGCTGCACTGGTAAAGTGGGGACACCAGTGGTCCCCCCCAAAGTGGACACTCAGTGAACACATGACTGAGGAGTCAGCTGTGAGCTGCCTATCGAGAGATGCCCCACGCAAGCTGAGTCACTCTGGTGCCAGGGCTGGAGCCCACTGCCCAGAGAGCCCTTGGCACTGACTGGTGCAGATGGATAGTGGCAGTCATGGACGGGACCTTGGAGCTCCACAGGAATCCTGACCCAGCAAGGATCTGGGGCCACCTCATGCTGTGACTAGAGCCAGGCCCAAGGCACCCCTCTACAATTCTGCCTGGCAGGCCATGTTTCCAGGTGGGCATTTCCTCAACCAGAAGACACAGGTTTCCAGATAGTGTGGGTAGAATTTGCACAAGTAGGAAAAAGAAACCAACTTCTTGGCCGGGCTTGGTGACTCATGCCTGTAATCCCAGCACCCTGGGAAGCTGAGGCAGGTGGTTTGCTTGAGCTCAAGAGTTCAAGACCAGCCTGAGCAAGAGTGAGTCCCTTTCTCTAAAAAATAGGAAAACTATCTGGGCACACCTGAAGTCCCAGCTACTCTGGAAGCTAAGGCAAGAAGATTGCTCAAGCCCAGGAGTTTGAGGTTGCTCTGAGCTATGATGCCACAGCACTCTGCCCAGGGCAACACAGTGAGACTCTGTCTCAAAAACATAGGATGCTGGCTCGGCGCCTGTGGCTCAACAGTCTAAGGCACCAGCTACGTACATCTGAGCTGGCGGGTTGGAATCCAGCCCAGACCCACTAAACAACAATGACAGCTACAACCAAAAAATGACCAGGCGATGTGGTGGGCGCCTGTGGTCCCAGCTACTTGGGAGGCGGAGGCAGGAGACTTGCTTGAGCCCAGGAATTGGAGGTTCCTGTGAGCTGTGATGCCACAGCACTCTATCCAGGGTGACAGCTTGAGGCTCTGTCTAAAAAAAAAAAAGAAAGAAAGAAAAACATAGGGTGCTTCTGTGACCTCAGAGCAGTGGATTTCCCCCCATGCATCTGTTCTCCAGCTGACACCAAGTGGGTGTCCTACGATATAACTCGATTCTAGCACTCCCTACCCAGAGACAGCACCAGATCCCACAGGTTCAGGGCTCTGCCCCGAGACTGCCCCACGTCAGGTGCCAGTCACCAGTCCCAGTTGTGACCCGTGATTCTGACTGATTCACTATCAATCACAAGTTCCCATCCCCCCCTACCCCCCAGCTTTAATCGTTTGCTGGAATGGCTCACAGAACTCAGGGAAACACTTCACTACATGTACCCCCTTATTATAAAAGGGCACAAATTGGGATGGCCTGATGGAAGATGCAGGGCAGACTGTGGTAAGGCCACACCACCTCTACAGGTCTCGTGACCTGAAAGCTCTGAGCCCAGAGCTCCAGGAGGTTTATGGAGACTTCATCCCTGGGACCACTATTAGCTTAGCAGCCCCCTCTCCTTCCTGGAAGAAGTGGGGTGGAGCTGAGAGTACAAAGCTTCTAATCCTGGCTGGGTCCCTCGGTGAGCAGCCTCCACCCTGGAGCCCTCACAGGAAGAGAAGGCATTCTGCTCACCCAGGAAATAACAAGGGGTTCAGAGCTCTGAGTCAGGATCTGGGTTCACAGACCAAATATAAGAACAACCCATTCTCCTAGCATTAAATATTACTCAGGAAATTACAAAGGTTTTAGCAGTTCACCATAAGTCGGAATACATCCTGTTACAAATCACAGCATCATAAATTGTGTCCCCTGGCTTGGCGCCTGTGGCTCAATGGGCTAAGGTGCCAGCCATGTACACCTGAGCTGGCAGGTTTGAATCCAGCCCGGACCCTCCAAACAACAGTGACGGCTGCAACCAAAAAAATGGCCGGGCGTTGTGGCGGGCGCCTGTAGTCCCAGCTACTTGGGAGGCGGAGGCAGGAGACTCACTTGAGCCCAGGAATTGGAGGTTGCTGTGAGCTGTGATGCCATGGCACTCTATCCAGGGTGACAGCTTGAGGCTCTGTCTCAAAAAAAAAAAAAAAAAGGTACTTTATTCTTAAAACAGGTCACAACACTAAGCTTTTGGCCCATTATGCCACTGCTACTAATGCTTGCTGAGCATCAGAGTGGTGCTCTTTCATAACATGTCTGAAAAGTGAATAAAAATCCATATAAAACAAATATTCAAATAGTTTCCATAGGAACACAGATAAGTGTGACCCCATCTTCTAATCTTACATATTGCTGCATCTGTGCCAACCCTACCCTTACAAAGACATTTCAAAACTAGCAATAATTAAGTTAAATAGTCCCCCCAAATCCCTTAATTCAAGCTAAACTTGCAGTTAACAGCTACAGAATGATATCTACACATTAATACTAGCTGAAGCACAAGTTGCTGGGTGACATTTCATTCCACTTTCCCAAGCACAAGAAACAGGCAGAGTGCCAATATCCTGCTCTTCTACTTCAGGTAGGTAGTTGGGGTTCTGAATGTGCTGCATGGGTTGCCACGTCAGTCCTGACATCACATAGTGGATTGTTGACCTCTGGAATCCATTGAAAGTAGAGGCAGCAGCTACAGTGTAAGCACCCATATTTTCAAAGATGCCCACATGCATTTATGGCAGGTCACAGTGTTCAACTATCCAGTCAAGGCCATCCCCTGTTGGTCCCCATATGCTGGATGGATGAATAATACTTCTCATCTGGTTTAGGTCTCTTTTGCAGAAGAGGCTTTACATGAGCATGATCATAAAGGATGCAATTAAACAATCCATATACTCCATCACTGATCTAATACATAAAGGTTTGTTCACTGGACTCATCTTCATCATCAGAGCCTATCTGTTCCTTTAATACAATTTTTTTTGGCAATGATATTAACTGCAAGTGTGAAGGCTGATGCAACATAGTATCTGCCTGGCTCAGCTATGATTCTCACTCCAGAGTCTGATGGAAAGTACTTATCCAATGCTGGGTTGATTACACAAGTGATCTCTTCAAATCTAAGCTTCACATCCTCAGATTCAGGAATGCCACCACCAACACCAAGAGGTGTTGAAACCAACATGCTGAAACCAACCTCAGCTCCCATGTCAAAGACACAGCAGGCATCAGAGATTGCCTGCATGAAGATCTCAGGATCAGTACAACCACGTCCTACGTAGAAGCTGACACCAATATTTAGCTCTTTTGCCCATTCCAAAAGAAGTCTGCTGGTTTTGAGGGTGGCACCAAATTTAACACTGAGTCAACAGACTGCTTTGGAATCATCAGTGGCAATCCACAAAACCAACTTGGCCTTTGGATGTGCTCTGGCAACTTTCATCAACTCGACTTCAC
>CAUYON010073226.1:0-16974 GCA_963573935.1 Arctocebus calabarensis | reverse complement strand
GTTGCTGTGAGCTGTGTGACACCACAGCACTCTACCAAGGCCAACATAGTAAGACTCTGTCTAAAAAAAGAACTGTTTTTAATATGCACCAGAAAGTGCAAAAATTGGAAACAAATATTGAGTAACTTTTTTTTTTTTTTTGTAGAGACAGAGTCTCACTTTATCACCCTCAGTAGAGTGCCGTGGCGTCACACAGCTCACAGCAACCTCCAGCTCCTGGGCTTAGGCGATTCTCTTGCCTCAGCCTCCCGAGTAGCTGGGACTACAGGCGTCCGCCGCAACGCCCGGCTACCTTTTTGTTTTGCAGTTCGGCCGAGGCCGGGTTTGAACCCGCCACCTTCGGTATATGGGGCCAGCGCCCTACTCAATGAACCACAAGCACCGCCCTTGAGTAACTTTTACGACTCCTTGACATTGTAGCAACGTCCAAACTCACAACTAGTGACAGATCTTGTTGAAGAGGGCAGAATGTCTCCACCATGGACTAGCCTGGGTGGTGCTGGGCTTACACAGTGAATCACGTATGTCTTCTGCTAATTAGTCACTATGGTTGGACCCAGTTTAAAATGGTTGATATTTTATTTATTTATTTTTATTTATTTATTTATTTTTTTGAGACAGAGCCTCAAGCTGTCACCCTGGGTAGAGTGCTGTGGCATCACGGCTCACAGCAACCTCCAATTCCTGAGCTCAAGCGAGTCTCCTGCCTCTGCCTCCCAAGTAGCTGGGACTACAGGCGCCCGCCACAACACCGGCCATTTTTTGGTTGCAGCCACCACTGTTGTTTGGCAGGTCCAGGCTGGATTCGAACCCGCCAGCTCAGGTGTACGTGGCTGGCGCCTTAGCCCATTGAGCCACAGGCACCGAGCCAGATATTTTAAATAATAACCTCAAATGCAATCCCTTTTCAGTTATGTTCCCAAAATGGAAGTCTAGATTCCATTTCTGCTATTGAAAAAGTAATTAAATGCAATTATGGCTTTTTTAGGATAAATGACAGCTGATGAAGGATTTATAATAAACTCTGAAATTATAATCTTATTGCTTTATTTAGATAAAATGAGTATCCTGAGTTGATATCTCCTGTCCTCAGCAATGCATACTCTGGCTTGCAATGTTTATATCAGCAATTCATTAGGCTAGGCCTGGTGGCTCATGCCTATAATTCTAGCACTCTGAGAGGCCAAGACAGGCGGATTGCTTGAGCTCAGAAGTTCAAGACTAACCTGGGCAAGAACGAGACCCTTTCTCTACTAAAAATGAAAAAATTAACTGGGAATTGTGGTGGGCACCTGTAGTCCCAGCTACTCAGGAAGCTGAGGCAAGAGGATGGCTCAAGCCCAGGAGTTCGAGGT
The DNA here is from genome assembly GCA_963573935.1 of Arctocebus calabarensis. Taxonomy (NCBI): domain Eukaryota; kingdom Metazoa; phylum Chordata; class Mammalia; order Primates; family Lorisidae; genus Arctocebus; species Arctocebus calabarensis. Next base: position 15,619 of record CAUYON010073226.1, on the reverse strand, counting down.
TGCTGTGAGCTGAGATGATGCCACAGCACTCTCCCTAGAACGATTGAATGAGAAAGTGTTTCAAAAAAAAGAATTTATGGCTTGGCGCCTGTGGCTCAATGGGCTAAGGCGCCAGCCACGTACACCTGAGCTGGCGGGTTTGAATCCAACCTGGGTCCGCTAAACAACAATGACGGCTGCAACCAAAAAATGGCCGGGTGTTGTGGCGGGCACCTGTAGTCCCAGCTACTTGGGAGGCGGAGGCAAGAGACTCGCTTGAGCCCAGGGATTGGAGATTGCGGTGAGCTGTAATGCCACAGCACTCTATCCAGGTGACAGCTTGAGGCTCTGTCTCAAAAAACAAACAAAAAAAAAGAATTTATTTTTCTTCTCCAATAGTGAGGTCATATAATTCTCATATAAAAGTGTCAGCTGAGCTGGGCGCAGTGGCTCATGCCTGTAATTCCAGTACTCTGGGAAGCTGACACGGGCGTATTGCTTGAGCTCAGGAGTTCGAGAACAGTCTGAGCCAGAATGAGACCTTGTCGCTAAAAATAGCTGGGCATTGTGGTGGGCACCTGTAGTCCCAGCTACTTGCGAGGCTGAAGCAAGAGGATCACTTCAGCCCAAGTGTTTGAGGTTGCTGTGAGGTATGACATCATAGCACTCAACCCCAAGGTGACAGAGTGAGACTTTGTCTCGAAAAAGAAAAATGTGTCAGCTGAGAGCTGAGAATGCAAAGTCCAAGTCTCAATATTGTATCAAAATAAATTATGTACCATCGAAAGAGATTTTGAAATACAAAATTGTATTTTCTCAAGTTGCTATTTAAAAGGAGATTCCACTGGACATATGTAATGTTTTAAACAGAACTGTCTTTTTGAAACCATCAAAGAGTGTATTCTTCATCCTGAACTTGCTCACATTTATTAAATTTCCTCCTTACATGAGTTGAAACTGGATGGTGTTTATCCTTGTAGAAGCCATCATTGATGTGAAACGACCGTTTGTGTGGCGGCTCCTGCCTGAAGTTCACAAAACAATGAACAGACTCTTCATTCATTCATTCTCCAGCCCGCTACCTTTCCATAGGGAAGCCAAGTACCTCTAGCCTTTCTACGCCTAAGTGGGACCATCTCCCACCCTGGGGTTTAGGATTCCATGATAAGTTTTTCTAGCAAACAAGACTCATTCAAGCTTTGGAGAAGATAATTGATTAGCCTGGAGGGCTTTGTTGAAGGGGGTAGGGGTTGAGGAAGAGATGAAAGCTGCTGTGTGTTTTGACGGTGGGAGCTGTCATGCCTTCACGTCTTCAAGGAATTCCAGGCATAGGGTTCAGGTCATCCCAACTACGCATCAGATCCGGACACCAGCAGCTCAGCCATGCCAGCACATTCCAAACCACAAAATCCCTAAAATGCCTGCCGGACAGATGCCATTTGGAGGACATGTTGACCTCCCCGTGAGGCTGGCCAGTGAGCCTGGGAGACAAGTCGTTCTGAATAGGATCTTTCTCCTGGGGACCTGGGGTCTTCACAAATAACACACTGACTGATGAGATTCAGCAAGAAGCGAGTCTTGGCTCAGAGGGGTTTTTCCTATCTCCCCTCCAAGTGGAAATAACTGCTGGAGATTCAGCCTCTATGGGCAATGGTAGAAAAGGAGGATTCCATATAAGGTGCAGCCCTGACTGTCTCTGACAGAAAAGGGAGGCTTCTGCTAGGCTCCTGGAAATGCCCTGAGGGGGCTCAGGGTCCCAAAGGAGCCCCATCCCCACTGGGTATCTCTGGAAAAGGGACACAGAGCTCCTGCTCCTTAAGAATTATGGTCAGAGGGTTGGGCACAGTGGCTCACACCTATAATTCCAGCACTCTGGGAGGTCGAGGCAGGTGGATTGCTTGAGCACAGGCGTTCAAGACCAGCCTGAGAAATAGTGAGACCCCCATCTCTAAAAATAGCTGGGCGCTCTGGTGGGTGCCTGTTGTCCCAGTTACTTAGGAGGCTGAAGCAAGAGGATTATTTGTGCTCAAGAGTTTGAGGTTGCTGTGAGCTATCACACCACAGCACTCTACCAAGGGTGATATAGTGAGACTCTGTTTCAAAAAAAAAAAAAGAAAAAGAATTATAGTTGGTCAAACAGTGGCCCCCAAAATGTATATCTGGGTCCTAATCCCCAGAACCGGTGGATATTACCTTATACATCAAAAATATGATTATGTTATCCCATATATCAATGGGCAAGAGACATGAATAGAAACTTCTCTAAAGAAGACAGAAGAATGGCTAACAAACATATGAAAAAATGCTCATCATCCCTAATTATTAAGAAATGCAAATCAAAACCACCCTGAGATACCATCTAACCCCGGTGAGAACGGCCCACATCACAAAATCTCAAAACTGCAGATGCTGGCATGGATGTGGAGAGAAGGGAACACTTTTACACTGCTGGTAGAACTGAAAACTGATACAACTTTTTTTTTTGGGGAAGGAAGTATGGAGAATACTCAAATAACTCAAGCTAGACCTCCCATTTGATTCTGCAATCCCGTTACTGGGCATCTACCCAGAAGGAAAAAAATTCTTTTATCATAAGGACACTTGCACTAGACTGTTTATTGTAGTTCAATTTACAATCGCAAAAATGTAGAAATAGCCTAAATGCCCACCAACCCAGGAATGGATTAACAAGCTGTGGTATATGTACACTATGGAATACTATTCAGCCATTAAAAAATGGAGACCTTAAGGCTTTTGTATTAACCTGGATGGAAGTGGAACACATTATTCTTAGTAAAGCATCACAGAAAGAAGCATGAATCCCATGAGGACAATTAATGGCAATCAATGACATGGTGGGGGTGGGGAAAGCAGAGAGCAGAGAGATAAAGAATGAGGGAGGGATGGGGAAAGGAAGAGCAGAGAGAGGGAAGGAGCGAGGCGGGTGGGATCTTTGTGTGTGCCACACCTTTTGGAGGCAAAACACAATTGTAAGAGGGACTTTACCCAACAAATGCAATCAGTATAACCTGAATTCTTGTACCATCAATCCCCAACAGTAAAAAAAAAAACAACAAAAAACAAAAAAATCCCTTAGATCAAAATACTTTGTCCAGAAGAATAAAGAAGAAACATAGATTTCTACTGTGGACTACATGGAATAGCAAGGATTGCATTTGTTTTCCCTAATGTCTACATCATTAAGAAATTAAAACATACACATATATGCACAGACAAAAATACATAAAATAAGTTTTTCAGCAAATGGAAATCAGGAAACAAAGAACAGATCCTGAAAGATAGAAAACTTGTTATGTGAACCCTAAAATTTTCTCTTGCCTTTAAGTTTTCCAGTTTTTGTCCAGACAGAAGGACAGAAGGAATGCCTGATAGATTCCCTAAATTAAAAAGAATTCTGAGTCCAAGGAAACCAAAATGACTAGGGTTTGCAGGACCAAGTAATGGAGAGAAGTAAGCTGCATAGGGAAAAAAAAATTGAAGAGATCCACGAAGCATCCACTTTCAGCATTCAGCAGAGTACTAATTGATGAATGTAAGTGAGAAACTACCAATGCAAGAAGGTTAGAGAGAATAGTGCCTAGTGCTCATACAAGGGCTGATAATAGGGCCTGTTGCTACCAGCAATATTGTAAAACTCACAATTCACAGGCTATTGTGTAGAGCACACAGAAACATTTTCCCTTAGAAGTATGGAATAATTAGCTCTAGAATAAATACTGCCCTATTCCATCTAATAAATCTTAAAATCAAGATCTAAAACAATCAAACCATTTATAAGTAACTCAACTATTACTTAGAACAGACTTCAAAAATATTTTTAAGAGTACAAAAATATCTAATACTCAAAAAAAGACAAAAAAGCACAATGTCTGGCATACCATCAAATATTACCTGGCACACAAAGAAGCAGAAAATGCAACCCATAATGAGGACAAAAATCAATCAATTTAAATGGACCAAGAACTAATATAAACAAGAGCACTTAAAGTCATTATAATTATATTCATTATGTCAAAAATGTTAAGACATAAAACATGCTAACAAAACTAATATTGAATTTCTACAGATGAAAATTATGATATCCCAGATGACAAAAAAAAATCACAGAAAAGTACTAATAATAAATTAGTCTTTGCAGAAAATAACAATGATATAGCACTAGATACTATCTAAAATGAAATACAGAAAGAAGTATTTCAAAAATTGAAAAAAAGCATCATTGAGATGAATAACAATGTCAAGTGTGTGAATACATACTTAGTTGGAATGACTAAAGGAGAAGAGAAATGAGGAGACAGAAAAATAGTATCTGAAAAAATATGGCACCAAATTTTCCAAATGTGATAAAGCTGTAGACCTACAAATTCAACTGAAAAATTCATAAATATTTAGAAACAAAATAAATTACTTCTAAATAACCAATAGATTAAAGGAAAATAAATAGGAAAACAAGATATTTTAACTGAATAAAAATAAAAATATAATTTAAAAAACTCTTTGCAATACCACTAATTCAAGACAATGAATTAATTATTAGTAATTAAAGACAATGCCTATATCACAGGATAGGTCTAAAACTTTAGCTACCATCTTAAATATATATATATAAGGAATAAACCAAATTCAAAGTAAGCCAAAGAAGGTAAATAATAAAGATCAGAGTATAAATCAATGGAATAGAAAACAATGGAATAAATAGATAAAACTAAAAGCTGATTCTTACAGAAGATAAATTTCATAGCCACTTCCACAAACTGATCAAGAAAAAAGGGAGATAAAACAAATTACTGATAACAAGAATGAGAATGATATCTTTATTCATTTAACGGATTTTTAAAGATAATAACAGTGTCATCAGCAACTTTTGCCAATAAATTCAGTAACTTACAAGAGATGAACAAATTCTTTCTAACAGAGGTACTCAACCTTTTGGCACCAGGAACCAGTTTCATGGAAGATAATTTTTCCATGGACAGAGGTGGGGGATGGGTAGGGAGTGATTTCAGGATGATTCAAGCATATTACATTTATTGTGCCCTTTATTTCTCTTATTATGACATTGTAATATATAATGAAATAATTATACAATTCACCATAATGTAGAATCAGTGGAAGACCTAGCTTGTTTTCCTATAACTAGATGGTCCCATCCTATATTTGTAGTCATTCCTCAGAACTAGCACCACTGCCTCAGTTCTACCTCAGATCATAAGCTATTTGTTTCTCATAAGGAGTGTGCAACCTACATTGCTCACAGCATGGTTTACAGAAGGCTTCCCACTCTTAAGAATCTAATGCCATGGATGATTCAATAGAAGGCAAAACTCATGTGGTGATATGGGGAGTGGCTATAAGGACAGATTAAACTTCAGTTGCTCTCCTACCTGTCACTTCCTGATATATAGCTCAGTTCCTAACAGGCTATAGACTGATACCAGTCAGTGACTAGGGAATTGAGCACCACAGTTTTAAAAGACACAAGCTGTCAAAGATCACTCAAGAAGAAACCGATAACCAGAATAGCCCTGTATCTCTTAGAGAATTAAATCAGTAGGTAATTTGCAAGAATAGGACCAGACCTAAATGGCTTTACTAGTGAATTCTACTGAACAATTAATGGAGAAATTCTACTAATTTTAACCAAATTGATTCTTTGAAGACAAACAAGTTTTTAAAAAGTGAAGATAGAAAAATATTTCACAATTTATCTTGTGAGACCAGAATGACTCTGACACAAAACAGACAAAAGCATTAGAAGAAAGCTACAGATCAAAATCCATCATTAACCATAGATGCAAAAATCCTAAACAAAATTTGAACACACAAAATCCAACAAGCATATATACAAAAAAGATAGTACATAATGACCATGTGGAATTTATCCCAGGAATGCAGGTTGCTTTGTAATTTGAAAATCTTTCAATATAATTTGTAATGTATTAACAAACTAAGAATGATAAGCTACATGATCATTCTACACAGAAAATTCAACATCTTTTCCTAACTGAAACAAAACAAAGACCTCTCAGCAAACTCTGAACAGAATAGACCTCCTTCAACCTAATGAAGGTTACCTAAAACAAATGCAGGAGCATCATACTTAACAGTGAAATACTAAAGGCTTTGGCCTAAGATTAGGGGGAAAAAGGGAAAGATGTCTGCTCCCATCATTGCAAGTCCTGCCAAAGCAATCAGGCAAGAAAAATAAATAAATAAAAGTCATCCAGATTGGAAAAAGACACATATAATTGTCTCTGTTTGCAAATGACACAATTGTGCTCATAGAAAACTTTAGAAAGAAGTGAGCTTTACAACCCTGGAGCCATGTAGAGTACATTTTGAAGGACATTGTGTGCCAAATGTTAAAAAGAAGGCAAGACTAGGTGATCTTTTTTTAAATTCAAAATATTAAGGGCATACAAACATTTTTCTTACATAGGTATCTTTACATGCCTAAGTCAGGGCTTTTAGTGTACCCATCACATGAACAGTATTCATTGTACTTAGTAGGTAGGTTTTTACCTTTTCCCTCTTTCCTCCTCTCCACTTCTTGGTTTCCAATGCCCTTTACATCTCTTTGTGCCCATATGTACCCATCAATTAGTTCAGAATTATTATTATTATTATTATTATTATTATTATTATTATTATTTTGAGACAGAGCCTCAAGCTGTCACCCTGGGTAGAGTGCTGTGGCATCACAGCTCAAAGCAACCTCCAATTCCTGGGCTCAAGTGAGTCTCTTGCCTCTGCCTCCCAAGTAGCTGGGACTACAGGCACCTGCCACAATGCCTGGCCATTTTTCTTTTGGTTGCAGCTGTCATTGTTGTTTGGCGGGCCTGGGCTGGATTCGAACCCGCCAGCTCAGGTGTATGTGGCTAGCGCCTTAGCCCGTTGAGCCACAGGCACCGAGCCTAGCTCAGAACTACTATTGAGATTTGTAGGGTTTGTTTTTCCATTTCTGAGATATTTCACTTAGGATACTTATCTTCAGTTCCATCCAAATTACTGTAAGAGACATTATTTCATTTCATTTCATGGCTCGGTAGTACTCCATGGTAGATACCAAGAGTGTGAAAAATATGTATACACATTTTAAGGAAGGAAGACACTGTATTAAAACTGTAATAATGTATACTGATAATGTTTGTTATCTTGTATATTGTACCTTGAATGTCTTGCAATTGCAGAAGTCAAGTGGGATTTTTCAGTATTGCAATTTTTTTCTTCCTTAAAATGTGCGCATACATATTTTGGGTCTCTCTCTCCCTCTCCCTCTCCCTCTCTTTCTCTCTCTCTCCCCCTCCCTCTCTCTCTCTCCATATATATATGTATTTATATATGCACACACACCACATTTTCTTAATCCACTCATGAATTGATGGGCACTTAGGTTAATTCTATATCTTTGTGATTATGAATTGTGCTGCAAAAACATTCAAGTGCAGGCGTCTTTTTCATAAAATGATTTCTTTTTCTTTGGATAGATAAATGGTGCTGGGAAAACTGGATAACCACACACAGAAGAATGCAACAAAATCTCTATCTCTTAAATACATACAAAAATAAATTCAAAGGAGTGAGGGGGTTGGGGTCTTGGGGTCTTGATGTGTGCCACACCTTTTGGGGGCAAAACACGATTGTAAGAGGGACTTTTCCCAACAAATGCAACCAGTGTAACATGGCTTCTTGTACCCTCAAGGAATCCCCAACAATAAAAAAAAAAATAATAAATAAATAAATAAATAAATTCAAGGTAGATAAAAGGCTTAAATGTAAAGCATGAATACTTAAAAACTCTGTACAAGAAAATATAGGGAAAATGCTTCCAGAAAGCAGCCTAGGCAAAGAATTCATGACTAAGATACCAAAAGCAAATACATTAACAACAAAAATAAATAAAGAGGATTTGGTAATCTCCTAAGTTATTTCTAACCTTAAAATTGTACACTGATATTATAAGAGGCATTTCCAGGCAATGAATGGAGTTGCCAAAGAAATTATAGAAAAAAATGAGTGTTCTGTCTTTGGAAAACTTTGTATTGAAAAGGTCAAGTTGTTGTTTGTGGAAAAACAATAACACTTGAGTTTTGACATAGATGTATGGCATATGTGAACAAGTGCTATGCTGGGAATCAGACAGACTTGATTATAACTTTATTTTTTTTTGCAGTTTTTGGCCGGGGCTGGGTTTGAACCCACCTCTTCCAGCATATGCAGCCAGCGACCTATTCCTTTGAGCCACAGGCACCGCCCAGACAGACATGATTATAAAGCCTGGCTCTGAGACTTCAAAAAGTCACCGCATGTCTTTCTGACATTTATTCACTGTATCTATAAAATGAGGTTGATAATCATTCTTCTTTCACATAGGTTTTTTTTTTTTTTTAATTTCTGAGAATGGCATACTACAGAGATGTGAAGCATTACTGTGAAAGCGTAAAGCTGACATCAGAGAACTTTTGTTTTTCTTGGTGATCTGTGTGTTCTGGGAACTTTGCTGTTTAAAAATAGCACTCCATGGTACAAAGATGCCCCCCTGAGAATACAAATTCACCCATTCACAGATAGTTGTGAAACTCACTCACATAAAAATAAAGTGTGAGAAGATGAGCATCAACATACGCACACTTAAACCTGCACAAACAGACATATGCACTGCGCACAGTCAAAAGATCGAAAGAATTAACCACGTTCAAAAGATAAGGCAAAGCTAGCTGTTCCGTTCCTGTTCTACCACTAGCCCCTCAAAGACAGTCAGGCCCACTCCAGCCCACCTGATACCCTTCAGCCAACAAGGCTGGACAAGCCACCTCAATCCCAGCATAGCAAGTATCAGCCAGCCTGGCTTACGATTTCACTCAGAATCTGAGCCTTTCTCTTTCTGATCCATTTCACATTTACAGCCTCATTTTACTACTTCTCTTTTTAATTTTGGAAGAAACAAACAAACAAAAAATATCCAAGAGGAAAGTGAAAAATGGAGGAGATAGGCAGGATGGAGAGAAGGAGACAGAAGAAAGAAAAGGAAACATTACGGTCCTTTCATTTATTTATTATTCATTTGTGCAATAAATATAGTGCCAGAGTTTAGGGCAGATACGTGTATTGGGAATTCAGCTATGAGTAAGACATAAAACTTAGCCTTCTTCCTTGAATTTATAACGTAACTGAGCAAATAACCAAATAATTATTGATTCTTTAAATTTTTCAACAATCTAATCTGGGTTAAGTACTAAAATTGTGAATTTGAAGGTTATCAATAGCTAGATAACCTTGGATTAGTCTCATTTTCCTAAACTGTGAAACAGGTACAATAAACAACAACTCTCCTAGAGTTGTGAGGATTCAGAAAGATGATGACCAAAATACTTAGCTCTGTACCTTGCACAGAAAATAAACATGCAATCGATGTTTTCTGGCAGGAAAAAAAAAATTACTGAAAGTCTCAAAAGAGAGCAGACAGTGTAAGTCCCCAGAACAGAGCACAGGTGAATGCTTAGCCTCTTGACAGTGTAAACGATTTAGAACTCAGAGATAGCATTCTTCATTACAACCAAAGGTAGAAAAGGTACCTTTCTCAAATGCTCTAGCATGCTTGAATCATTTCCAATACACTCTTCTGTATAAGTTAATGAAGGCTGTATTTCACTCGTAAGACAAGAGTTTGAATTTCCTCATCTCAGTCTCAGAGACAAAATATTTATAGACCAAGGCCTTTTAAACATGAAACCTATAGGCCTTCCTAACCAGAGAAAGGTCAAGTCTTCTTTAGAATCAACTAACTTTTTGGTATATAATTTTGAAGGCCCAATGCAGAGAATCAGAAAATATAACTAAAACTTGCTACCTTTCCTTGCTCTCAATCAAACAAAAAAGCACATAAAGATGAGCACTGAAAAATCACTGAACAGTGACACCTCCCCATGTCTTCCCAAGCTAGATTACACCAAGTCTGCAAAGATATTAGAAAACCCCAGTTCTGCTTCTCTGCCCTACTATCCCAAGAAAACGGGAGTCGTGTACCTACCTGTGTACAGGTCAGTGTCTGTATATTCATCCACCTTTTTATGCTGCAGGATGTAGTCGGAGACCTTGGTCCCAATAGCTGGCTGAACATCTACCCACTCCAAGGAGACCACGGTACTGGAGGGCTCCACTGTTGGGGACAGCCGCAATCTACAGGGGGTGAAAGGGAGAGTTGCTTGTTTGCCAGCCAGCACTAGCTAGGTTCCAAAAGAGTCTGCATGTGTCAAGTTGAAGCACAGGTTTTTTTTTATTTTTTTTTTTTTGAGACAGAGCCTCAAGCTGTCACCCTGGGTAGAGTGCCATGGCATCACAGCTCACAGCAACCTCCAATTCCTGGGCTGGGCTCAAGCGAGTCTCCTGCCTCTGCCTCCCAAGTAGCTGGGACTACGGGCGCCCGCCACAACGCCCAGCCATTTTTTGGTTGCAGCCATCTTTGTTGTTTGGCAGGCCTGGGCTGGATTCGAACCTGCCAGCTCAGGTGTACCTGGCTGGCGCCTTAGCCCGTTGAGCCACAGGCACCAGGCCGAAGCACAGGTTTTAATCTTAGTTCAACTCCTCATTATACCCACCACCAACAACTTGCACGGCCTTAAATAAGTTATTTTGCCTCTAATGGCCTCTGTTCCCTCATCCACAAAATGGGGATACAAAGAGTCACCTTTCAAGATCAACGTAGAATTCGGTAAATTTTCCATGTACACAATATGTGCTCAATGGAAGTTGATTAGTTTTCCATTTATTTAAACTAAATTCTCCCTGGTGCTTCAGTTTATTAAATTGGCAGTTCCTTCAAACATAGCAGCCTTCAATGTTTCTGATATTCTCTTTAACACCCCAATGTATCAGCAAGCTGTTTAATATCCTTAAGTCAATACTCTCTCTAAAGGAGAAACATTCCTGGAGGAAATCTTTTTGTAAAACAAGAAACAAAACAAAACCCAGAATGTTTGAAGACTAGAACTGGAATGTTCGTAGAGGTAATGAAATTTAATTCCTTCATTTCACAAAATAGAGAAAGACTCAGAAAAGGGAAATGGTTTGCACATGGGCACACAGCAACTTAGCTGAGGACAGGGTCTTGATGGTCATGTTGCTCATCCCATTCCCAGGTTCCTCTTTTCTCTCCACTCTGCACTTGGCCTTCCAGGACCAACTTGCCTTGCTGTGTGAGTCCTGTCTCCTGACAGAGGTGTGTTACAGGACTCTGCTTCCAATATTGGCTCTTCCCCACCTCTCTTACACTCCTCACATCCCTTTATCTGTTTAATCACACTCCTCCACGAGGACAGCTTTCCTTTACTCCCTCAAATGGTGACTTTCCCACGTCTGGGCCTTCACTGCTGCCTGAAATACGATTCTCACCACTTGTTGCCTGGCTGACTCCTGCCATGTCCCAGGCTTTCTTCATAGAGATTTCTCTGACTATTCTCTCACTTTCCAACAAAAATAACTCCCCATTACTCTCCCTTATTAGCACCTCTTCAGTTTACTTTCATATTTGTCTTACTTAAAACTTTGAACTGCCTCTTATTTTCTCGTTTTTGCTTTGGCATCTATCTCCTCCACTGAACCGCCCATTCCCTAAGTGTGTGGAACTGTGCCTGTCTCGTTCATTGATTTATTTTTCAGGGCCTGATTCATAGCAGGTGTTCAAATTACTTGCTGAATAAATGAAAAAAAATTGAAGTTCCTTAGAAGACATTCTACACTTTCTTTATCTGTCAGTAGTTCCAGACCCCAACATAGTTCTGGTAAACCCTTGCCGAATGGAATTTTTTTTTTTTTTTTTTTTTTTGAGACAGAGCCTCAAGCTGTCACTCTGGGTAGAGTGCCATGGCATCACAGCTCACAGAAACCTCCAATTCCTGGGCTGGGCTCGAGCGAGTCTCCTGCCTCCGCCTCCCAAGTAGCTGAGACTACAGGCATCCGCCACAACGCCCGGCCATTTTTTGGTTGCAGCCACCATTGTTGTTTGGCGGGTCTGGGCTGAATTCGAACCCGTGAGCTCAGGTGTACGTGGCTGGCGCCTTAGCCCGTTGAGCCATAGGCACTGAGTAATAAAAGAAGGAATGATGGGCTGAGTGGCATCCTTTAAAATGGCACACACTGCAATATCAGCATTTGTCATGCTGCTGTTCTGCCAAAGCTCCCTTCATTGCTAAAAAAAAAAAAAAAAAGGAAGCAGGTGGCAGGGACTTCAGGGATCTGGTCAGACACCTCAGGAACAGAAGCAAGTCATGGCCTGTGCTGACAAGATAGGAGTGTGAGTTTATGAAAAGGAGTGGCCAAAGGAAAAGGGGCCGTACATACGTACACCGGCTGGGGAAGAGGGCTGCAGCTGGGGAGCCCACTGGCATCAAAGGCGCTGAGGTCACACCTGCACCAGTCTTCGATCACATCCCCTTTCCCTGAGCACCAGTAGGAACTCATCAGGGCACTTTTGAAGGCCTGAAATGAAGGAGGACAAAATAGACAGTGAGGACAACGGCAGACAGGTTGCCAGGAAAGGTGTTGACGGCCCTGCTGACAGCCAGCCCGGGCTTTAGAGCAGCCCTCGAGGGCACCATCTCCTGCCTAAATGCCTATCACTCTACCACCAGGTTCTCCCTTTCTGGCGGCCATCCCCAGAAGGGTCATTGAGAAATAACAGTAAGGGCATCCACTGAGAACTTACCCTTGGCCTGACACTCTACCTATAATAACTTACTTCATCTCACAGCAATCCCACATGGTAGATATTATGACTATGATTATGATTATCATCATCTCCCATTTTACAAATTGGAAAACCAAGGACATAGGAAGTAAGTAACTTGCCTGAGGTTCACAGCTAGTAAGTGATTGTTGGAGCTGGGATCCAATCCGAGGCAAGCTGACTCCAGAGGCTCAAACACCCATCTACCCTGCTTCTGTAGAAGATTAAAGTTTCCCACAGCTTTTGGGAAGAAGTCCAATGTCCTTGTTCTAGCTTCTGACCACCTTCCCGAGTTCATCTCCCCCCACTCTTCTGACCTTTGCACAGGGGTCTTCCATTCTCATTCATCCACTAACATTTCCACCAATGGCAAATTCTCCTTTATGTAAAGTGTGCTTTAAATTGGGAGAGAGCAAACTGTTTCTGTAAAGCACCAGACAGAAAGTACTTTTAAGCTTTACAACCAGGTGGTCTTTGCCTTGATTACTTAATGTTGTCATTGTAGCACAGGAAAATGCTACAAAGTAGCATAAATAATACTTTGCATGAATGCATAAGGTTGTGTTCCTATAAAACTTTATTTACAAAGACAGATTGGGTCAGAGGGTCATAGTTTGCTCTCAATGACAATGTTCTGTGTAAACACAATGTGCTTCATTGTCTTTTTTTCTTAACCACATTCTGTCCCCTGCCTGGAATATTCTCCTCCTTGCATTCCAATTCACTCATTTGGTCTGAAGTGAAAAATTTCTTTCTCTGGGAACTCCAGTCTGACTTCCTCAGCTTGGAATCATGCTTCTTTTCTGAACATCATAACATAGTACACATACCTGCTATCACACAAAGTCAGACAATTAAGTTGGCAAACTTTTCCTGGAAGAATTGTCACATGCCTCGTTGCTGAATATCACTATGGTCACCTTCGAAGTGCTCCCCTTGGGAAGCTCTGCACCATAACACCAACGGTGCCTAGTCTGCCCTTCAAAGCAATGTTGGAACTCTTTCTCTAGAATGGCTATGAGAACTGTCGTCATATGAGGTCTGACAATTAAGTTCACAAACTCGTCCTAGACAGTGTCTTGAAGGCTAGATTAGGTGCTTGCATCAATGCGTAGCTTCTGAAGGGTAGTACTCCCCAGGTGACTGTAGTGATATTCACCAATAAGGTATGTAGCACTGTTTCTAGGAGGAGTTTGCAAACTTAATTGTCTAACCTCGTATCTCCTTGCCTGTCTCATGCAACAGATTCTGATCCCATCAGAAGGGAAAGGCTAGGCCTTATTCACATGAGTACTCATATAAGACCTAGCACAGTTACTGTCAATATTTAGTAAATACATGAATGGGCACTGAAAAGGTGATTATTAGAATTTGACAGTAAAGAGAACTTGGAAGTCACTTCTTCCATTCAGTTGTGAACAGGACTCAGGTTTTACCTTCTTCTTCCTTCCCCTCGCTGAGGTTCAGGTGTGGAAGATCCCTTCAATAAATGACTGCTTCATGTTGACACCGATATTTCAAGGCCTGGAGGATTCAGAATGTATGACAGCTCTCTTTAAAGTGTAAGGCCTCCAGAGAATGTTAATCTCTTATTCTCTTGCCAGACATGTGCTTGGCTAGTTCTATGAGTATTTCTTTTTCTTTTCTTTTAGATATTTTTTACTTTCTGTGTGCTTTTTTAAAGAAAAGTTGCACACTGCCTATAACTGATACTACCTGAAAACGCCAAACTCATTTTTTTCTAATCTGCATTGTTCCAAAGACTCAAGTTCAGCATGTTTGTGTAACATGAGTCTGGGGTCTCCCTCCTTAATGACCCAGAACACAGATGTGGAAGAAGATGTCTATCAAGAATGTTATTGTGTAAGTCTCCATCATATTTCTCCCTGAGACTTTAATAAGATAACTCCAATTATTTGTGTCCTAAGTTCTTATCCACATTTTCTCCTGGAGTTTATCAAATGATTGAGTTTTTTGGAGTTAAGTGCAGGAATCCCCCCTCCAAAAAAAATTATAATGAAACACCCAATTGCACAGTGGGTACTTTAAGTGCATTCAAATGTAATCCTCACAAAAGTTCTGAGATACAAATATTATGGTCCTCATTTTACAGATGAGAAAACTAGAAATCAGAGCAGTGAAGCCATTTTCCCAAGATCACACAGCAGTGTAAAGCAGAATTGTAAATCTCTGTAGCTGCCAAGTGTATGCCGTCTCTGTTCAGCCATGCAAGCAATGGCATAAACATCAAGTAGGACTGCCAAGTTCAGTAAATAAAAATACAGGTGTCAAGGCACATTTACATTTCAGATGATTTTTTTTTAGTGTAAGTATATTCCATGGAATACTTGCATATAAAGTGTCAGTAAGAGCACCCTTTCTACTTGGTGCTAGATCCTCTGCGGAGAACAAATGTCCCTTCTCTAACCAGCACCAGAGGGAAGCATTCTCATGAGGACAGAATCCAGATGGGCTAGCATGAGGTCATGCTGACTATCAGTCCTTTTCTGCCACTCTTTGCAGGTTCCCCTTAGTGCAATTAACATGCACAACTGCTCATAGCTTAAGATTCTGTAACCTCTCCAGCTGGGGCTAAGGGCTTAATTACCATAATGGTGAAATCCAGGGCCATGGGCAAAAGTGACACGGATGGGAAGATCGCAGCGGACTCCAGCAAGGCGAAGAGAGAGACCATCATGTTTTGTGTGTGCACTTCTGCTTTTCTTTTCTTTTCTTTTTTTTTTTTAGTGTGTGTTTTTTTTTTGTTTTTTTTTTTAATAATTTTATTGAATCATAATTATGTACATTGGTGCAATCACAGGGCACGATTCATATACATTCAGAAATATTTTGATCATACTGTTACAGATATCCTTCATGGCATTTCCTTGATCA
>CAUYON010073224.1:0-14910 GCA_963573935.1 Arctocebus calabarensis | reverse complement strand
CAATGTCTTTATATAGTGATCAAGAAAATGCCATGAATGCTATCTCTAACAGTATGATCAAAATATTTCTGATTGTATATGAAGCACATTCTGCCCTATGATTGCACCAATGTACACAATTATGATTTAATAAAATTATTTTTTAAATAAAAGAAAAAGAAAAGAAAATATATTTATCCAAAGTTTTGAACTTGCATTGGATATATTTGTTTGAAACAAATTACAATTTCATTATGGAAAAACACATATAATTGATTAGCAAAGAAATTCACAATCACCTGATTTCCCTTTCTCTCCTTGGGGTACATTAGACTATTTTCTACTATTCAAAACAAAAAAAGCAATAATTTTCAAAATTAAAATGTAATGCTTACCAACAAAGTAAAGTATATTTAAAGTCTTTCTCTTCTCTTTAAACATTTTAATTAGCATGACTACAAAATCAACCCACTACTAGAAAGTTAATTAATATCTCTAATCCTGTTAGTAAGAATAAAGTGTTAGGTAAATCAAGGACTAGAAAGGATTAAGAAGACTAAGAAAGGGCAGTGAGATAGTAGTTTAATTTCAGTCTACCTGGTTGCATAAAATTTATCTTGATTTGCTATATAACAATATAGCGTAAGCTTTTTTTCCCCAGCTAGTTTTTCTATTTTTATTATTATTATTTTTTTTCTTTTATAAGGACAGAGCCCCACTTTATCGCCCTCGGTAGAGTGCCGTGGCATCACACAGCTCACTAGCAACCTCCAACTCCTGGGCTTAGGCGATTCTCTTGACTCAGCCTCCCGAGTAGCTGGGACTATAGGCGCCCACCACAACGCCAGGCTATTTTTTTGTTGTTGCAGTTAGGCCAGGGCCGGGTTTGAACCCGCCACCTTTGGTATATGGGGCCAGCGCCCTACCAGATGAGCCACAGGCGCCGCCCTCTATTTTTATTTTTTTCATTAAATTATAAATGCATAGATCATTTATATATTAATGCATGTATAGGGTACAATGTGCTGATTGAGATGCGGTTTATATTAGCTTAAGCTTTAATCACAAATTCTCCTACTGTTGCCGGGCACAGTGGTTCACGTCTGTAATCCTAGCACTCTGGGAGACTAAGGAGGGTGGATTGCTTGAACTCATAGGTTAGAGTCTAGCCTGACCCAGAATGAGATTTCATCTCTAAAAATAGCCAGGTGTTGTGGCAGGCGCCTGTAATACCAGATATTTGGGTGGCTAATACAAGAGAATTGCTTGAGCCCAAGAGTTTGAGGTTGCTGTGAGCTATGATGTCACAGCACTCAACCAAGGGTGACAAAGTGATACTTTCTCTCAAAAAAAAAGAAAAAAAAGAAAGAAAGAAAAGAAAAGAAAAACCCACAAATTCTACTGTCATTGAATATCACTCATCAAAAATAGAGTATGGGTGGCTTGGTACCTGTGGCTCAAGCGGCTAAGGCACCAGCCACATACACCTGAGCTGGTGGATTCAAATCCAGTCTGGGCCCACCAGAACAACAATGAGGGCTACAACCAAAAAATAGCCGGTCGTTGTGGCAGGCGCCTGTAGTCCCAGCTATTTGGGAGGCTGAGGCAGGAGAATCACTTGAGCCCAGGAATTGGAGGTTGCTGTGAGCTGTGGTGGCCACTGCACTCTACCCAGGGTGACAGCTTGAGGCTCTGTCTCAATAAAAAAAATAGAGTATGGGAACCTAGTAATTATCACTTAAATCTAAAATGTGACTCTGCTATTCAGATTTCTTTTGAATTTCAGAAGTAATAAAGTGAAGCATAATCAGTCTGAATTCCTCTAAAATGTACCTCTCTTTGCCCCAAACTTTATTAATTATATCTTTGTTCTAACCATCAGGGTTTATTCAAAATTCTTAGTTTTAGCTTTCCTAATCTTCTAGCAGTCCTCAGATGTTAGCAAAATAAAATTAAATTCCTAATTAAACCATACATTTACAATTCCATTATTTTTTTTTTTTTTTGAGACAGAGTCTCATTATGTCACCCTCAGTAAAGTGCTCTGGCATCAGAGCTCACAGCAACCTCAAACTCTTGGGCTTAAGTGATTCTCTTGCCTCAGCCTTCCAAGTAGCTGGGACTATAAGTGCCTGCCACAACGCCTAGTTTCCAATTCTATTCTTAAAATAAGACTGAGACTGGTCAGATATAGTGGCTTATGCCTGTAATCTTAGCACTATAGGAGACCAAGGTGTGCAGATTGCTTGAGCTCAGGATTTCGAAACCAGCCTGAGTAACAGCAAGACCCTGTCTTTAAAAACACCCAGTCAGGGGGCGGCGCCTGTGGCTCAGCCTTTAAAGCGCAGGCCTCACATATTGAGGGAGGTGGGTTCAAACCCGGCCCCGACCCAACTGCAACAACAACAAAAAAATCCGGGCACTGTGGTGGGCACCTATAGTCCCAGCTACTAGGGAGGCTGAGGCAAGAGAATAGCTTAAGCCCAGGAGTTGGAGATTACTGTGAGCTGTGTAATGCCACGGCACTCTACTAAGGGCCATAAAGTAAGACTCTGTCTCTAAAAAAAAAAAAAAACAAAAAACAAAAAAACCCAGGCAGAGAAGGTGCCTGTGGCTCAAAGGAGTACAGTGCCAGCCCCATATACTGGAGATGGTGGGTTCAACTCCAGCCCCGGCCAAAAACTGCAAAAAAAAAAAAAAATACCCAGACATTGTGGCAGGTGCCTGTAGTCCCAGCTACTGAGGAGGCTCAGGCAAGAGGACTGCATGAGCCCAGGAGTTAGAGGTTGCTTTGAGCTATAACACTATAATACCACAGCACTCTACCCAGGGTGACAGAGTGGGACTCTGTTTAAAACAAATAAATAAAAATTTTAAAAAGCCAAGTCTGCCTTGGTGCCTGTAGCTCAAGTGGCTAGGGCGCCAGCCACATACACCAGAGTTGGCACGTTTTAATCTAGCCTAGGTCTGCCAAACAACAATGACTACTACAACCAAAAAATAGCTGGGCGTTGTGGTGAGCACCTGTAGTCCCAGCTACTTGGGAGGCTGAGGCAAGAAATCGCTTAACCCCCAACAGTTGGAGATTGCTGTGAGCTGCGGCGCCATGGCACTCTACTCAGGGCGACAGCTTGAGACTCTGTCACAAAAAAAAACAAAAAAAAACAAATCTACTATAGTGTATACACCTGAATTTTTTTAAAAAAATATTTTCAAAAATTGTCTCGGCGCCTGTGGCTCAACGGGCTAGGGAGCCAGCCATGTACACCTGAGCTCATGGGTTCAAGTCCAGCCTGGATCCGCCAAACAACAATGGTGGCTGCAACCAAAAAATGGCCAGGCGTTGTGGCGGACACCTGTAGTCCCAGCTACTTGGGAGGCAGAGGCAGGAGACTTGCTTGAGCCCAGGAGTTGGAGGTTGCTGTGAGCTGTGATGCCACAGCACTCTACCCAGGGTGACAGCTTGAGGCTCTGTCTCAGAAAAAAAAAAAAATTTTTTTCAAAAATTGACAAAGAATAAATGTTCTGCATTGTATTTTGAAATTGTGTCTAAGTGGCATCATAGTAATCTTTTTTAAAAAAGTCTAAAATACTCTGTTAGAGGGGTATGGATAAAAACTGAAACATCTTTACTAGTCTGTATTAATTCCATGTTTTCTGCTGAGAAAACCCAATTTTAGGTTGTGAAATCAAAAATTATTTTAAAGGAATCAGATTCCCTATGGGCCCAATGTTCAGACTCCCATCAAATTTGCAAATGTATTGTGATAACTCCTTAACTAGCTGCCCTCCAACTTATCCTTTCTGGTGCTGCCAGAGGTGCTAACATGAAAATCTGAAAACCCTTCAAACTATTAATTTTGCAGAGTATAAAAAGTCCTCTATAGCTTGTCTGTGTCTGCTGCTTCCTGTACTGGTCATACTTAATTACATGCCGCCTTTGATCTTTCTATACTGTCTTCTGAGTGTACTACTAATTTTTCTGCACATACAGAGCTTCTGCTGGAGTGTCTCCCTTTTCTCTTACTTCCTCCTTCTATTCACATTAAAGTTTCTATCTTTAAAGTGCTAGTTAAAACAGTAGTACTTTTTTCCTCAGCTAAACTTTTCTTGGTTCCTCTAGGTGACTTGAGATGAATTCAGCACATTGTACTGACTTGGTTTGTACGCCAGTTTTTCCTTTAAACTATGAGCACCTTGAATGCAGAAACTTATTATTGTTTCTTTCTCTCACATCCAGCAGTGTCTGTCAAAATATCCTCACTGAACACTGAATTGTGTGCAGATATCTGAAATCTGTTCTCTCACTTTCAGATTGTTTTACATTGAGGTAATATTCACATATCATAAAATTCACTATATTAACCACTTTAATGTATACAATTCAGTGCTAATGCTTTTTAAAAAATAATCTGTCTCCTGCCAGGCCCTTCTGCTAGTTCAGTGAAAGTAAATGAATAAATATAATTCCACTGTTAGAAATGCTAGTTTTTAAAAAAGCCTTCACTTTTTTATTAAAAAATAAGTGGTCAGGGCGGTGCCTGTGGTTCAGTTAGTAGGGCGCCGGCCCCATATACTGACGGTGGCTGGTTTGAACCTGGCCCCAGCCAAACTGTAACAAAAAAATAGCCAGGTGTTGTGGCGGGCACCTATAGTCCCAGCTGCTCAGGAGGCTGAGGCAGGAGAATTGCCTAAGTCCAAGCGCTAGAGGTTGCTGTGAGCTGCGACGCTACGGCACTCTCCCAAGGGCGACAAAATGAGACTGTGGCTCTAAAAAATAATAATAATTAATAATAATAATAAGTGGATAATAAGTGGTCAGGCTGGGTGCAGTGGCTCATCCCTGTCATCCTAGCATTCTGGGAGGCAGAGATGGGAGAATCACTTGAGGTCAAGAGTATGAGACTAGCCTGAGCAAATCAGGTGTGGTGGCACATATCCATGGTCTCAGGTACTTGGGAGAAGTACTGAGGCAGAAGCACTGCTTGACTCCAGGAATTTGAGGCTGCTGTGAGCTACGCTAGGCTACAGCACTCTCAAAAGACTGGGTCTCAAAAAAAAAAAAAAGTGGTCATTGTACCAACTCAGACAATACAAGTAGTACATAAGGTAAAAAGTAAAAGTGCTACCCTCATCAACAATCCCAAATGCCTAGGTAGCCACTATTACAGAGATTTCTCTATACATATACACATGCTTACATACAGGGTTTGTTGTTTTTAACATAAAAGACTTCTAGGATGTAAAATTATGTATTGCTCTGCATCTTTTTTCCCTTATAACAATGGCTTCTGACTCTCTCCAGAAAGTACATCTCTATTTAGTTCCAATATATGAGCCTGTTCACTTTACCATACGTTTGATAATTGTATTTTTTTTTATCTTATTTCTTGCCAATCTAACAAATAACTCACTGCTTTAATTTGCTAGCTTATTTTTTTTTCTTATGGAATAGTTCAGAAACATAAAGATAGTTTAACTCAGCTCAAGTTGACAAACATTCGAAATGTTTAACTGGTATTTTAGAAGTGTGTGCATAGGTTTTGTGTGCCAGACAAAGCACAGGAAATAGCATTAGAATGATTGACCGAGGGCTTTAGTTCCTCCTTTCCAACAGTTAACTTTGTAAATTTAGGACTCCATTTTTCGCTTCTATAAAATTGAAAGGTACAAATACTTGCTAATAATCTTTTAAAACTCTTAAGAGTATACGGCTCTACCCAGGAGTTTGAGGTTGCAGTAAGCTATGATGGAGCCACTGCAGTTTAGCCTGAGGGACAGAGTGAAAACCTGAGTCTCTATATGGCTCCAAATCACAAATGTTTCCAAATACAATGTTAAAATTCCTCTTCCTGGTTTGCTTAATGGTGAATAAGAATACTATGTCTCCTCCACTCCCTAAATTCTATAAATTCCGTACAGAGAGCTTAGTTTTGTCCGTTTGCCTAGCACGCTTGATATTTATTTGATGACTGAAAATAGTTAAGAGCTTCCATTTTGGTAAGTTGTTTTGAAACAATTATTTAGACGGTGTAATAAACCAGCCATAGTTTCACTCTTTGATCTAATTCTCATACTCCAGAAATTAAAATGTTACAAAATAGATAGCTCTTACACATTATTCAGAGAGTTACTTCTGCCCATAGTAAAAAGACTCTCGGATATTTATTCGATCTCCTGAACCTGAAGTCGACCTCCCCATCCCTTTCACCCGAAGGGGCCCATTCTCAAAGAAGTGTCAAAACTCATAGCTGTGTACCTCCACAGGCCTAAAGAGGTCAGGTTGTTGCCTAACCCATTCCACTCTCAGACTGTACATTCCCAGAAGTCAAGGAGTTGCAGTTCCCTTTCTCACGAATACCACAACGCTGAAAACGGTGAAATTGAAGCCAGCAAATGCACAGAACTAGAGGGGGAAAAGAGGGCGAGAACGAGCAAACAGACCCTCTCATTGGGAACAGCCCGTGTTGCTGAAAACCGCATCCTCACCTCCTTCTTTCTTTGGGCAGAGGCCGAGGGAACTTTGTAAACGAGCACCAAGGCCGCCGCCATAGTCGCGGAGACACACCAAAACCACCAACGCGATGCCATGTCCGCTCCTCTGCCTCCTACAGGCGAAACTTTCCTCCGCCTGAATCTGAGGGCTAGGCGTGAGAACAGTCAAACTAGCTCCTTGCCTTTCCTCATTGGTCCAGCTCAGTCCTTCTGGGCAACCCGTCATTTTACGTCGCCGTACCCGGCATCTAGACGCCCTCTAAAAGACAGGTCATTTGTAATTGGTCTCCGTGAGCCAATAAAAAAGGGATAATCTGGAGGTTTTTCATTGGTCCACTAGTGACGCGACGCCCCTTGAGACACAATGAACGCGCGCTTTTCAAACACGCATGCGCAGTTATGAAATGGTGCGGATTTTCGGACTCCAAAATGGCTTGAGATGATAGAACTGAATCTTTGCCCCAAGAACTCAGAACTCCTTGAAATCTACCTCTTTCTTGTAATAGTCTAGAAAAATGGGACCAGTTGAATGAGAAGGGCTGTATTCATCCCTCATCCTACCTTCAAAGTACTTCAAATCAAAATGAAAAAAAAGTTGGGTGGCTCCTCTGGCTAAGCGAGTAGGGCACCGGACCCATATACCGAAAGTGGCAGGTTCAAACCCGGCCTCGGCTGCAAAACTGCAAAACAGAAAAATAGCCAGGCATTGTGGGGGGCGCCTGTAGTCCCAGCTACTCGGGAGGCCGAGGCAAGAGAATCGCCTAAGCCCAGGAGTTGGAGGTTGCTGTGAGCTGTGTGATGCCACACTTTTCCAAGGGCGATAAAGTGAGACAAGAAAAAAAAGTAAAACTAGAAAAACAAAAATATATCTAATATCACTGAAGGAGATTTTTTTTTTTTTTTGAGACAGAGCCTCACTTTGTCACCCTGGATAGAGTGCTATGGTATCACAGCTCACAGCAACCTCCAATTCCTGGGCTCAAGTGAGTCTCCTGCCTCCACCTCCCAAGTAGCTGGGACCACAGGCACCCGCTACAACGCCCAGCCATTGGTTTTGTTTTGTTTTGTTTTGTTTTTTTGGTTGTAGCCGTCATTGTTGTTTGGCGGGCCCGCGCTGGATTCGAACCCGCCAGCTCAGGGGTACGTGGCTGGCGCCCTAGCCCTCTGAGCCACAGATGCCAAGCCTGAAGGAGATTTTTTTAAAGTAAACCTGAACAAGAGATTGTTTAGTGTCTTTTGTGTCCTAAAAACTGTGTCAGGAGCACTTGAGGGGAAATGGCATCAAATTATATTTTGAAGTTTTTGTTTTTGCATTTTTTAACTTAAATTCTTTGACTTCTTTAAAGCACCAAGAACTTATATTGCAGGTTATAGCCAGCAAATGCCTTCTTTTAGAGGAAATGGAGTGGAACAGTTAGGGGGAGGGAATGACACTTTTCCAAGTACACCATTTTGTATAGTTTTTACTTTTGGAATAATGTCAGTATTTTAAATAATCAAAATGTAAAATCAAGTTATCTAGTTTTACAAGATGAAAACAGTACTTGAGATGGACGGTTGTGATGTTTACACAATAAAGTGAATGTACTTAATGCCACTGAACTGTACCCCTTAAAAAGATAAATTTTATGTATATTTAACCACAATTAAAAAATAAATTTAAAGGGCAGCGCCTGTGGCTCAGTGAGTAGGGCGCCAGCTCCATATACCGAAAGTGGTGGGTCCAAACCTGGCCCGGTCAGCTAAAACAGCGGTGGCAACTGCAAAAACAAATAGCCGGGATGTGGCGGGTGCCTGTAGTCCCAGCTACTCCGGAGGCTGAGGCAAGAGAATCGCCTAAGCCCAAGAGCTGGAGGTTGCTGTGAGCCGTGATGCTACAGCACTCTACCAAGGGCGACAAAGTAAGACTCTGTCTCTAAAAAAATAAATAAATAAATAAAATAAAGTAAATTTAAAGATTAAAAAAATCTGCAAGAATGAGAGAAAAATGAAAATTGAGTACAAGCAATAAAGGGAACCCAACTCTATTTCGAATGAAACATGTAATTACACAGAAGAAAAAAAACACTACCTTAAATACCTTATGGACACACTACTGTGATTATACACTGTTAGTCTAAAGAAAAATAACTTCAAGGAAATCCTGAACTCTACTTTGAAGGTTTGCTTTCATAATTATATGGGCATAAAAATTCTGAAAATATATATTGTGTATAATGTAAAATGTAAAACCATTGATGTTGTTGAGAGCCAGGGTTATCATTGTGAAGAAGGGAGATACAAATGTGAAATGAGGGAGAGTAAAGATTTTTCAGGGGTTGCACAGAAGCTGGAGGTATTAGTATAAACTTACCATTCATAACATATATTCCTAATTCTGTTTACTGAAAAGGACTAAAAGCAATCACACCCCATTTGTCTGAGCATCTGAATCTAAGTTGCTAATTGCCATTCCTACTAGAATAAATTGGAGCTCTGTAGAGACATGCTTCTTCCTGTGTTGAGGCAGAGGAAAGTATGAATCTTGAACATCTTGTGTCAGAAAATAAAGATCCTACAAAAATGATGGAGATATGTCAAAAAAGACATAGAAGCCAGATCGAAGAGAATACTATTGACCACACCTGGAACTACTGATCATTAAAAGAAATCATGACAGCAGCGGTTTATAACTTACTGAATCCATGAGTCCATACTGATAATAGAGAAAATAAAATTCTTATAATAGAATACCTGTTATTAAATATAGAAAGAATGATAGAATTTGAAAATCATTGTTTTCTTACCAATAATTGATTTCAGGCAAAAATCATCAATGGATACCAAAATGTGGTGGGTAAACGTTTCATGAAGAATGAAACATTCATATAGTCTTCATGTATTCTTTTCAAGTTGTACACTAATTATAAAAGGAAAAATAGCAACTTTGTAGTGTAGAAACCTAGAGGGTACTATGTCCAAATGATTAAAATTGGCATTACCAATAAATGGGACAAGATAAGATCATATGTCTTTTGATAAGATGCCCTAAGATATATCAGTTATGTAATGTTCCTGGCAGAATTGCATAAACTGAATGTATGCACAAGGAGATATCAAAGAAACACAAATTGAGAGAACTTTCACCAAATAACTGGCCGGTACTCTTCAAAAAATTAGGGAGCAGGCTTGGCACCTGTGGCTCAGCGGGCTAAGGAGCCAGCCACGTACACCTGAGCTGTCAGGTTTGAATCCAGCCCGGGCCCACCAAACAACGATGACGGCTGCAACCAAAAAATGGCCAGGCATAGTGGCGGGTGCCTGTAGTCCCAGCTACTTGGGAGGCAGAGGCAAGAGACTCACTTGAGCCCAGGAATTGGAGGTTTCTGTGAGCTGCGATGCCACGGTACTCTACCCAGGGTGACAGCTTGAAGCTCTGTCTCAAAAAAAAAAAATTACAGAGCATTAAAAAATTACTGATCCATTACCAGTTCTGACACTTAGAATTATGAGATCTTTATTTTGATCAAAGCTCACTCTTTTTTGTTGTTGTTGCATTTTGGTTGGGGCCAGATTTGAAGTCGCCACCCTCGGTATATGGGGCTGGTGCCCTACTCACTGAGCCACTGGGGCCACCCTCAAAGCTCACTCTTTTTTTTTATTTTTTGTAGAGACAGAGTCTTACTTTATCACCCTGGGTAGAGTGCTATGGCATCACACAGCTCACAGCAACCTCCAACTCCTGGGCGTAGGCAATTCTCTTGCCTCAGCCTCCCAAGTAGCTGGGACTACAGGCGCCCACCACAAAGCCCGGCTCTTTTTTTGTTTTGCAGTTTGGCTGGGGCTGGGTTTGAACCCGCCACCCTTGGTATATGGGGCCAGCGCCCTACTTGCTGAAAAGCTCACCCTTGATCACTTAAGGATTCTGTGCCTCACTTCCTTCATATGTAAAATTGAGAGAATAAAACTTACCTGTAATGAGAAAAAAAATAATAATGCCCTGAAAGACAAAGGCTGAGGAACTATTCAATTTTAAAGGTGGATAGGTTAGCCCTGTAATCCTAGCACTTTGAGAATCTAAAGCTCGAGAAGATGGCCTGAGGCCGGCAGTTTGAGGTCGCAGTGAGCTACTACGATATCACTGCACTCCTGCACTCTAACACTGAATAGATCTAGATCCCGTCTCAAAAAACAAACAAATAAACAAAAAAACAACCAATCAAACAAACAAAACAACCTAAAGACACAGGCGGTGCCTGTGGCTCAAAGAAGTAGGGCACCGGACCCATATACTGGAGGTGGCAGGTTGAAACCCAGCCATGGCCAAAAACTGCAAAAAAAAAAAAAAAAAAACCCTAAAGACACATGACAACTAAATTAAAAGCAGGCATCTGGACTGGATTCGAACAGAGGGACCTTGGAACAATTGGAATATGAACTGTGTTGTATCAATATTAAGTTTTCTTTTCTTTTCTTTTTCTTTCTTTCTTCCTTTTTTTTTTTTTTTGAGACAGTCTCACTATGTCACCCTCTATAGAGTGCTGTATCATCACAGCTCACAGCAACCTTGAACTCTTGGGCTTAAGTGATTCTCTTGCCTCAGCCTCCCAAGTATCTGGGTCTACAATGTCTGGGTATTTTTGTTTTGTTTTGTTATTCTTGTAATTGTTGTTTAGCAGGCTTGGGCTGCATTTGAATCCATCAGCCCTGGTGTATGTGGCCCACACCCTAACCACTGAGATATGGGCTCTGAGCCTCAATATTAAGTTTTCTGAATTTGATAACTGTTCAGCGATCATGTAAGAGAAATGAACCCTGAACTATTTTTTTCGTTTGTTTGTTTGAGACAGAGCCTCAAGCTGTCGCCCTGGGTAGAGTGCAGTGACATCACAGCACACAGCAACCTCCAACTCCCCGGCTCAAGTGATTCTCCTGCCTCTGCCTCCCAAGTAGCTGGGACTACAGGAGCCCGCCATAATGCCCAGCTATTTTTTGCAGCCATCATTGTTGTTTGGGCTGGATTGGAACCCATTAGCTCTGGTGTATGTGGCTGGCGCCTTAGTTGCTTGAGCTACAGACGCTGAGCCTGAACCCTGAACTATTAACAAGTAAAGGCGCATGATGTATGTAAGTTATTCTCAAAGGATTCAGAAAAAGCCCATATATACGTGTAAGAAGAAAGAGAGAGAGAAAACATATGTAGCAAATACTAATTGGTGTACCTAGGTAATGATTATACAGGAGTTTCTTTTTTTTGAGACAGAGCCTCAAGCTGTCACCCTGGATAGAGTGCTGTATTATCACAGCTCACAGCAACGTCCAATTACTGGGCTCAAGCCAGTCTCTTGCCTCCGCCTCCCAAGTAGCTGGGACTAGAGGCGCCCGCCACAACGCCCGGCCATTTTTTGGTTGCAGCCGTCATTGTTGTTTGGCGGGCCCGGGCTGGATTCGAACCCGCCAGCTCAGGTGTACGTGGCTGGAGCCTTACCCCGTTGAGCCAGGGGCGCCAAGCCTATACAGGCGTTCTAACCACATTTTTTTTGGATACAGGGTCTCTGTTGCAAAGACTGGTCCCCAACTCCTGGACTCAAGAAATCCTCTCACTTCAGCCTCCCGAAGTATTCATAACAGGTGTGAGCCACCACACTTGGGCCTCCTCCCATCTTTTATTATGCAAATGTCCAAAGTACAGAAATATTGAAAGGATTATACTGTGAACACCCACAACCAAAATTCTACAATAAACAACTTAATCAATTTGCTATATTTACATATTACAGGGATTTTTTTTTTTTTTGAGACAGAGCCTCAAGCTGTCACCCTGGATAGAGTGTTGTGGCATCACAGCTCACAGCAACCTCCAGTTCCTGGGCTGAAGCGAGTCTCCTGCCTCCGCCTCCCAAGTAGCTGGGACTACAGGCGCCTGCCACAACGCCTGGCCATTTTTTGGTTGCAGCCATCATTGTTGTTTGGCGGCCTGGGCTGGATTCAAGCTCTGGTGTACGTGGCTGGCGTCTTAGCCGCTGAGCCACAGGTGCCGAGCCTACAGGGATTCTTTTTAACTATGCTTGCAACTTTTCTCTGACTTTGAAATGATTTCAAAATTAAAAATTAAGCCAATTAGTATATAGTAACAGAAGACAAAAAAAGAAAAAAAAAAGAAGTAAAGTAAGTGTGTATGAGGGGACAGAAAGAGTGAGATACCAAACCCAACCCTCTGGAACTTGAACACTATTTTGAAGCTGATGCCTTAGACGATTCCTAAACCTGATTCTTCTTTAAAGACAAGGATATGTAATTTGTGAAGACTGAAACTACATTTCCCACAGGTCCTTAGTTTTCCTTGTGGTACAGGTTTACATATCATCGCGATAGTTCGTCAAATCTCATTAAGGATCTCTGCAGAAAGCCATTTTGTTCTTCGGTGGTTTTTGCAAGGGTATCTGAAGTCAATTTGCACCGAACCACACCTGGAATTGCTGTAGTTCCATTTTCAATTTCACGATGTTTTTCTTGGCCAAGAACGCACTAAGTCGTCTCCAAGGTGAGCAAAAATTATGAACAAATTACTTAGAACAGTAATATATCCACATTTGCCCTCATAGTCTCTAGTGCCCTTTCCCTATACCAACATCCTGATCTTCTAATTCTAAATGCTGTCTCCCATCTCGTCCCAAGTCATTGGGAAGTTGTCCTTAGCATTGGCTTTATCGCTTAGTGTTTCTGTTTCGGTCCTCAGCTTTCTTTCTGTTATCGGAGTCATATCCTAACCCTGTTTTTTAATTCTTAAATCTCTGATTTCAGGGAAGGACACTCTTCGGTGAATAAGTCTCATTCCTGAAGTGATGTCTTGAAATCTAGCTTTGTGGGTGCATTTACTACTAACCTCATGTAGAAGAACCTCCTGTCCAGTTCCTAGTAGCCGTAGCGGAAGGAAACTGTACATCTTCCTTCACCTATTTTCATTGCAGGAAGACAAATGGTAGCCATGCAGCTTTGAAGTTATTTGTGGGTTGTTAACTGAAAATTAGCTGGCTTGAAAGCAACTGTAGTGTTATTTTTTTCTTATCTAAAAGGTGAGCAAATATAGGGAAATTTTGAGACCAGCATTGTGTATTGAGAATGGACCAGATTGGAGAGGAAAAAAAATGTATTTCCATACTTGATTTGCACTGAAGGTGACCTTGAGTAATGTGATCAGTTTTTTTTTCTTTTTTACATTGAAGGTGACCTGAATTACCATTTAGCTTCTCTTTTAGGTATCTTTTTATTTACACTTAACATCGTCATTGGGGCTATTGCTAGATTGTGTTCTAAACACTCAAGAAACTTTGAAAACCACAAAATAGCAGCCCGACTGGTTCTTCATATTACAGAAGCTGTTTTTATTAGCTCTTTCACTTTGGGCAAATGAATTAACCTCTCTGAACCATGCTTTCCTGCTTTGTAAAATAAGGGATTATAAATAATACCTACCTCAGAAGGTTGTTAAAGATTATATGAGATTACCAACGTGTGGTAACTAAACCATTTCCTGTCACAGAGGAGAGGTCTAAAGAAATCAACTTGGGTAGGGTATGAAAGTCTTGAGGTTTTGCAAAATTGTTTGCTGATCTTAATTTCTTTGCTTTTTGAGCAAGTTGGGTTTCTTGTGCTTCAGGAAAGGTTTTTTTTTCCCCCTCAATATGGAATTCACATGCAAATTTTTAAACTTTTCTGGAGCAGACTATATTGTGAAATGTTTGTAAATTTGCTCATCCAGGTGTGACTATTTAAAGGTGGAGAGGAAGGCTATGTAAGGCAGTTAGGAGAAGATCCAATAATGGTAAAATAATTATCGTGAAATAACTCATTTTACCACATAGACGCCGTTTTATATATATTTTGAGACAGTCTCTCTTTGTCATCCTGGGTGGTGTTGTGGCATCATCACATAGCTCAAATTATTGGACTGAAGCGATTTTCCTGCCTCAGTTTCCCAAGTAGTTGGGACTACAGGCACCTGCCATGATGCCCTGCTAATTTTTCTATTTTTAGTAGATATGGGTTGTCACTTTACCCAGGCTGGTCTCAGAGTCCTGACGTCAAGGGATCCTCCAGAGTGCTAGGATTATAGGCATGAATCATTGCACTCAGTCTGTTTTTTATTATATGTAACTACATTTTGAGGCTCTTTAAAATAGTAAGGACCTACTGCTTAAATTGGAGAGAAAGGAAAATTAAAAACAACTGTAGATAACGCTTTTTCCAGTATTGGCTCTTTCTCAAGTCCTCCCTAGTTCCTCCAGGGGTAGGTTTTTTTTTTTTTTTTAGACAGAGCCTCAAGCTGTCACCCTGGATAGAGTACTGTGGCATCACAGCTCACAGCAACCTCCAATTCCTGGGCTCACGCGCGTCTCCTGCCTCCGGCCGGCCCCCCCCCCCCCCCCCCCCCGCCCGGGCGGCGCCCCCCCCCCC